>JABJVR010005564.1:0-13396 GCA_025773905.1 Chitala chitala | reverse complement strand
CACGACTGTCGGCTGACAGCCACCCCCTGCTGTCTTCCCTCCTGAGAGTTCAGTCCCCACCATTCACACATTCTAGCACTCAACCCTCTGGCTCCAGTCTGGCCCTGATAAGCACCCAGGTGAGAAATGAGCTCAGGAGGCTCATAGCGAGAAAGACTGCAGGTTCACATGGTATCAGCTCCAGGGTCCTTAAATCCAGTGCATATCAACTGTGTGGGATTGTTGTACACATGCTCAACATGAGCCTGAAGCTGGGGAGAGTACCACAACTGTGGAAAACATCCTGTGTGGTACCAGTACCAGAAACATAACATCCAAAGGATCTTTGCAGCTATAGGCTAGTAGCACTGACATCGCACCTGACGAAAACACTAGAGAGGCTGGTTCTTGTTCATCTCTGCCCTCTGGTAAGCTCATATATGGATCTGCTTTAGTTTGCTTACCAGCCTGGTATTGGGCATCATCTGCCTCCTACACAGAGCTCTCTCTCACCTGGAGAAAACTGATGGACTGTGGGAATCATGTTTTTTGATTTCTCCATTACTTTTAACACCATACAGCCTGGGCTACAGAGGGACAAGCTGGAGCACTTAGGGGTGGATCATCACTTATCCAACTGGATATTGGATTATCTCACCAATTGACCACAGTATGTGAGGGCTCAGGACTATGTGTCCGACATGGTGGTTTGTAGTACAGAGGCCCCACAGGAAACTGTCTTGGCACTGTTCCTATTCACCAAGTATACTGCTGATATCAAGTACAACTCGCCAAACTGTGACCTACAAAAGTTCTCTGATGACTCCACGATCCTCGGCCACATCATTGATGAGGACAACAGAGAACTGATCCAGGAGTTTGTGGACTGGTGTTTGTGGAACAACCTCCAAATAGACAAGCGGAGGATCAAAGAGCTGGTGGTGGATTTCCACAGGCACAGACACCCCCACCAATAGCAAAGAACATCCAGGAAATTGACACTGAGAGAGTGGACTCTTATACATACCTGGGTGTTCACCTCAATAATAAATTGGACAGGGCAATCAACACTAAAGAACTTTACAAAAAGGGCCAGAGCAGACTATACCTGCTTGGGAGACTGAGGTCAGTAGGAGTGAAGAGGGCACTATTAAGGACCTTTTTCCAACACTGTGGTGGCATCAGCTGTCTTTTATGGAGTGGTCTGCTGGGGCTGCAGCATCTCAACCATGGACAGGAAGAGACTTGACTCATTAAGCTCATTAAGAGGTCCAGCTCTGTACTGGGAAGCTCCCTAAACCCAGTGCAGGTGATGTTAACTAAGCCAGAATTCCTGTTGGAGAATGAGTCCCAGCCCATGCAAGAGACTCTGACAGCACTGGGCAGCTCCTTCAGTGACTGCTTCACCCCAAGTGTGTGAAGGAGCAATATTTCAGGTCTTTCCTTCTTGCTGCTGCCAGGTTATATAACCATCACCACTCCCAGTAAACACACACCTAGAGTAATTGTAAATATTGTAAACTGTAAATATTTAATATCTGTTGTGCAATATATTCTCTATATGCAATCTGTAAATGTGAAGGTTTTTTTTTTTTTTTTACACTTAATATTTTTATTTGTCATCTACTTTGCTATACCCTTGATGCTGCAACACTGAACTTCCCCATTATGGAACTAATAAAGGATTATTTAATCTTTTATAAGAGAATGGTCAGTGTCCTACAAAAATATTGTTTTATTTGAAGACAAAAATTGTTTTTGAGTGTTGTAAAATCCCTCAATAAGTCAACTCTAACTCCTTGGCATCTGATCTGATTGCATGACTGTGTTTATGTGATGCTGTCAGGCTGCATTTGTGCACTGTAGTGTGACATTGGTAAGGTTATGGTGTAAACAGTATTTGTTCGTGTACATCATAGAACATGCACATGCCTGTTTTGTGCTTCACAAATACAGATGACAGGTGGAACTATCACATCCCACATGGAAAAGTAGTCTCAGACACATAGTAAACAGTTTTGGAAAATTAACTTGACCACAAAAGGAGAACGTTCGAGTCTCTCAGCTGTTTTTTTTTAATAGCAACACAGTCTATAAACCAAAGTTCAGATGCCAATCTACAAGTGGTGTGACATTCGTACCTTTTCTCAGACTCTCAAGACCACGAGGACTGAAAGAAAAATCAGTAACGAACCCTCCCTTGGGCTGCCATATGAAACAGGAAGTCATCAGTTGACTTTATTTATTTATAGCACGGGAAGGAAGCCACGAAGAAAGAGACTGCACTTGTAGGGTTGGCTAAAATCACTTATGCTCTTTTGGTCCATCTCGTCTTCACACAGACAGACCTTCTACAACATATGGTTAGCCTGAGATCACATGATTAGGTTCAGCAAACTTCTCACTGACATTAGTCTGTGGAGCCCTGGTATTCACAGCCACCTCAAGAAGCATATTGGTATTCACAGCCACCTC
This sequence comes from Chitala chitala, assembly GCA_025773905.1. Lineage (NCBI taxonomy): Eukaryota > Metazoa > Chordata > Actinopteri > Osteoglossiformes > Notopteridae > Chitala > Chitala chitala. The sequence continues at coordinate 10,942 of JABJVR010005564.1, read as the reverse complement.
AAGAAGCATATTGTACATGTGTTATTAAAAGCGAAACAGAAAAACCACAGTTTGTACATTCTACAGCAGAGACCTTATGCCCAATTCAGTTTCAGCTACACAGTGTTCAACTCTAGTAGCTGCATCATTTGCACGTCAATTTACAGCATCTCCGAAGCAAAACCATAATGCTGTGGGAAGTGACACTGCTTCATTTACAAGATATTTCAACTGAAAACTGATCCATGCAGTTTGTTACTTTATTGTACAAAATATCATAAACCAAAAAGTATGTGCAATCACATCCAAGATTTCTGGTTAAAATAATTTTACAACAGCCATCATGTTATATAAATACTGTATAATATTTATCTTTATTCAAACTGCAAAAAAATTAATTTTGTGCTGAAAGAACACGCATACTCTAATCCAAATTTATTTTCAGTGAGACTAGATCTATGTGAAAAATAAATAGTCCTGTATATATACATTCAGCAAAATTAGTGTTCATAATCTCTCTACAAATATGTAAAAATTTTAACCAAACGACCACACTACATAATAAACTGAGAGAAACACTCCTTTCCACTTCTATCACTTAAAATCCACTATAATTAGGAGAAATACATACACAAATTTGCTACCATTTAAATAACTGTAGCTGGTACTACATAGGCAGTTCACAACCTTCATTGCAATGAAGACACTGTGCCAAGGAAATGGGTTCTAATGTACTCCTTATGACCATAGAATGTCAGCGCTGCTGATTCAGATCTTGAACATTCCAAAAAAATTAGCATTGAAGTTGTGGCTCAGAAAATCAGGCCTGGAGACATTGACAAACAGCCGGTCCAGCTGATTGAGTTGGAGCACCGCACCCACGTAGCTGGTGGCAGACCAGTAGGCCGGCTGCTGTTGCCACTTACAGTAGCCCTCGCGGTGTCCCTCCAGGAGGACGAGCGGCCTGGAGTTCTGGTTCCACCTAAAGACTGTATGGATGAGGGTCTCCTTGGCAGGGCAGTCCTTTGTCATGTACTCCACCTGCGAGTAGACGAAGTACAGCCCCGTCTCGTTGACCTGCAGGCCCCCATCCTGGTAGAGTACACCCAAGGTGTAGGCGCGGCCATGCCGGGACTCCCATCGAAGAGTCTTCATTGGCTTGTCCTTCTCAATCCGAACTGAAGAGCAACAATAAGAGCAATGTGTCTTGTGTGGCCTGACACATTCATTCATGTACAATTTTACTTAAATCCACTGTGTTCAAATCTTACAGAACTGCCTGATGCATGTCTGTAGTCTCTCAGTGTAATGTGGCTTGGAAGTATTTAAAATCTAGCTTTTGTTCTTCTATCATCTCACCGATTTACCTGTGAGGTGAGCTGCCCGATTTGACTGCTCCTTCTGTTTATCTTTCTCTTGTAAACCTACAGTGAGAGATAACAGCAAGAGACCATTTTTTCCAATATCTTTGTCACCAAAATCCCCCACAAAGTGACTGAAAGACAAAGTGGAATTTATGCAAATCCTTCTGAAAGATTAATTATTGCCATTCCATGGTGTCTTTTTGGAAACTTTGCCACAGAGGTGAAACAGGCCAGATGTGAAAGCTCACCAATTTGTTTCTGTACAACAGGGCTCTCATTCTGCATGGAAACATCCTGAAATCAGAGTAAGAGGCACAGTGTAAAGAAAGGCAGAGTCTGACATCCACAACACATGGGTTTGATTTTGCATCTGAAACCAAAAACTCTGGCGTGGGGACTTCCTGTCACAGGAGGCTGATGGTGACCACAGTTAAGATGTAATTCCGGTCTCAAACATGTAAATGTCACATGAAGTTTACTTCCCTGTTCAAAATGTCCAGCTGAACAAATGCAAAACACATTATAAATATTCTATGTTTTTTTCCTTACACATAACACCTCCTGCACCCTCTCCCCACACACTCTTTCCAGTAGTCACAGTGCTGCTGAAATAAGATCATTAGAGTGATGAACATTCAAATCGGGAATCAAATGTTACTAAGGGACTGTTATGAATTTGTTTTTGTAGCTGACTTTACTATTTGAACGTGTTAGTTAATTAAAAAGTTTTTAAAGTCAAAAGCTCAGAAACTTGCAGCTGTCTGAATCCAAATTAAATGTCTGGCAGGCATGCAAACTTCCAGTCAGATGGTCAGAAGTAAATTTAGGTGAAGACTGTAACAGCCGAGCTTCACACAGTAACAACAGCAGCAGTGGCAGAAGCAGCAGTAGCAGCAGGAGCAGCAGCAGCAGCAGCAGGAGCAGCAGGAGCAGCAGTGCACTTGCTTCACACCCCACCATACCCATACCCAAGCCCTAGCTCCCCACCCTTGCATTGGGCTAACCTGTCTCAGCTGGGCCAGCTCAGTGTTCAGCTTCTGGATCTGGTAGGCTCCCAGCCCCACTGCAGCCAGAAGCAGGAGTATTGTGAGTAGCACCACTGTGAACGCACAGCACTGCCCGCTCCCTCCCTTCCTGTTCTTCACCCTGGGAGCAGGGAAGGTCCAACAGGGGACGAGACCCGGGCCTCCCGCGGCCGACTGCAGTCCTTCTCTGTCCACCAGGAAGACTGGAGGGTATGGGTGTCTGTAGTCAGAGTTCATGCTGCAGAGTCTGTCACAATGACTGTGTGATCTTGAGAAGAAGGTGTCACCTTTGTGTCTGCCCCTCTTTAACATTCTGAATACGTAGCGTTATACCCACAGAGGCCACTGACACGCCCCCTCATATCTGTCATAAGCCTGTCTCTGATCTCTTCAGTACATGTTCACTCTGTCAGACGACGAAAGGAACAAGTTAATATATGTACAGGCTATACAAGAGAATTAACATGTGATTTAATCCAGGCAGAAAATGTTAAAAACCTCATGCATCGACGTATGGATATTAGTATTGCTCAAGGACAAGAAACTGAAAATCCACCAGCATTCACTTCCAGCTCAGATACTGAGACAACACATGAAAACACTTAACTTCACAATTTCAGTTTAATAATCTGCTCACTTTTCACAACACAGTTTGAAAGATAATGACTGAAATATTTATCTCAGAAAAATAAAATATTTTAAAGTTAGCCTTGAGATTAACCATCTCTATTGGTGGTGTGTGACAGTGAGATGTTATCACTTTGTAGAAGCCCTTCATGAGGCTGAAGAACAAACAGTAATGCAGTTTGCATGGCTATAAAATGTTTCCCTTTGAAATAAGTGAAATAAAACATTGATGTTTTTTCTAGGACATTTTACTAAAAAGAGTATGCAGATTTAAATAACACCAGATTTAGTTTTTTTGTATAGTATCTTATTCATCGCAGAGTGAAATTTCTTCTTTGCATTTAATTCATGCCCTGGGGGGAGCAGTGCACAGCTAGTCACATGCAGTACCTAAGCAGCTAGCATTTAAGTCTTCCTCAAGGACACACCTAGCTGGGCTAGATTTGAACTGGGGGACTTCCACATCCCTGCCTGATGGTCTATCCATTGAGACAGCAAGCCACTCTCCTGAAAGCCTACAGTGGGACAAAACAGCAAGACATCACTTTCAATTCGAAGACCATAAGGTCAAAACATTACACTTCAAGCAGATATACATATTAACAGTTAATTTTACCAACACTTATTTGGTAATATGTTGGTAAACAGTGATTTCATCATTAGTTTCAATAGCACAGAGTAAAATTACGTTTCAGCAGGAAACTGGAGTTGCCACATTAAATAGTTCGTTTGTCGAGTTTCAGGATTGACGCTGCTTCTGACAGTTTCAGCAGGCAACGGGGGTGCTTGTCTTGTGGTCTAACCAGACTACACCCTCTTCACTGCCCTGCTGCTGAGCTTGCTCTGCAAAAAGGGGTCTGACAGCTCCTGACGAGTTCATACTACATTTACCGGAATCAGGCGCTCTGCTGACGCCTGCCCTCCACACACTCAAAGAATGCTTTCCGAGGACCACATCAGCCGCTGCGGCTTTTTCTAACGAAGACAAAAAATAAACTGCTGTGATGCTGACTTCTGCTCTTGAATAATTTTCCTGCTTAGTGGTCCCTCTGCAACTAAAATTTCCGCTGTAGTTAGAGTGACCAAGCTGTGTACAAATGAAGCCAGACACTCTTTTTCCCACCTTTGTTGAAGTAACTTCAAATGCTTCTCACTCTGTGCTGATCAAAATATTTGCACACAAGACAACTTTTAGAAACAGGAAGTTGATTCACAGATTCAAGAAAACGCAATTGTTAGTTAGTGTAGATGCTACACCAGGGACAAGACTCCAAACAACGAACAAAGCAGGATATTCTGACATCCCTAACGTGTCAGTTCTACTATGGCATGACAGTTACTGGGGTGAGTGTCGTTTCTCACTGAGAGCTTCTGGGAGGAGAAACTCCAATGCTGCAATTGTGGGCGAGTTGCTGAATGAGTAAAAGGCTCTGGTCTGTTATAGCGCACCAAGCATCTCAGTTCCCAGAATCACCAGATGGCTCTTCTGTGGGGTAGGGGGCGAAGGGGTGCTGCCTTTACACAGAGACCTCTTAAAAAAAAATTAAAAACAGCTATCTAGACATGGTCTCTGAGTCAGCATGTCTCTTCCTGTTCGCTTGAGCTACAAGGAATGCCACAAAAAAAAAAAAATGCCACTGCATCTCAAGTTTAATTACACAGAACACTTTAAAAGTCTCATTAATATTTATCTTAATATAATAATTATGAAAAATGCACAACTAGTCAGGTATCTTACAGTTGAATCAGGAAAAGTTCCCATAAAAAATATCCTGTGGTGGCAAAAGAGACTACAGTACATCATAGTCACAGATGAGCTCAGCGGGCTGGTTAAGCAAATCAGGTGTCCTCATCAGAGGATGAGTAACAGTCCAGTCCCAAGACATGTGATGGACCCTGAGGGATATGGCCTGAGATGGCAAACTTGTCCACGCCCAAATTCGTAGGGCTAGTCCTCTTTGCTGCCTCAGCAAGCGGGGATCCATTCAGGTTTGGCAGGCCTGATAACAGCGTCCGGACTGTGGTGTCCATCGGGAGGCCACCCCGAGCTGCTCGTGACCTGGCAACGTTCAGGGGCATTCGACCTGTGTTGAAGGACAGGGGCTGATCCTGGTCAGGCAAGTCCAGGGGAGTGCAGTCAGAGAATTGAGAGCTCTGGTGTCCCTGGGGTCTTGTTATCTTCTCATTCCCTCCTTCACCTTTCTCAGCACAGTCCACCCTCTCCTGATTCATACGTTCTGCCGATGGCTCTGAGCTGTACAGCATTTTCACTGGGGATAAGTTATCAAGAATATGACCTTAGTACTTCATTCAAATTAGTAACGTTCCATGATACGTTTATATAATAAAATATAAGCATGGATACACATGTATATACACGTGCACAATGAGGACAGTGTCTGTGTTTAAACTATATAAAGTACAGTAATCAAATCAATACGAGATTTGGTATGGCACAGTAACATACTGAATGCTACTACATTAATCTATAAATAAAACTGATTCTTTCTGAAAAATTAAGTACTCATGGAAAAAAATACATACATTTAGCAATCTAAAGATACTAAATTTGTTATATGCTGTAACAGAGATGACTGAGAAGGCAGCGAAGAAAGTACTAAGAAGCTAATTTGAACATCTTAAAAAAAAAAAAAAAAATTGACTTAGTTCTCTTTTGGAACCAAGTCAAATCTACACAAAAAATATATACTGCTAAAATTTAGTAGGATGAAGTATAGTTAAATATACAGAGTACTGGAGATATTTATCATACAGAAACAGGGCACTGAATAATTAGTATAGGTATGACACTAAAGTATACAAGGAGGTAAATTACAAATATAAATTCTGAGATCATGATAGTGCAAAACACAATGCAAAAAGAAAAAATACAAACTTAAGATGATGGCTACTGAAAAAGGTATGCCAGCTACAGTACATGCCAAACATTAATTTGGGAAACTGCATTCACTACTTGTATGACTCAGTATGTGCAGCTTCAGACACACAGCCGTACCGATCTTATGAGCAACACACTGGGGGTCACACTCATTTTGCCTTTTCTTTGTGTAAGCCCGAGGAGTCCAGGGGTGATGTTTGCTGCTAGGATCTAGTGCACGGAGCTTGCGGAGATAAAGCTGATATTCTTTCTTCAGCTCATCTATGTGCCTCTGAAACTCTGCGATTTTCCTCTCAGGGTAGTGAGGCAACTGGCACTGCTGCAAGACAATATGTCACATGTCATCATTAGAGTGGCCATCGCACTGACAATAAAATTGAAAAAAGTCAATACAAACAAAATTTATCCAAAACTATTCCAATGTCTTACAGGGAGGACTGTGTTTCTTACAGATGTCTTTCCTTTGTCATGCATAGTCTGACTCTAATGCTGCAGAAGTGTAGGCGAGTGGCTGAAATTAATGTAATTAAATCAGGCAGCTTGCAATAGTTACAACGATGCCTGTAACTTGCTATTAAGGCAAAAAGGCAAAAAACTGTTAAAATTCAGTTAAAACCGCATTTGGCCCAAACTAAGCCCCAAGCAGAATAAAATCTAAATCTTAAGAAACATCCTCCTTTAAAAAGAAGGTGTGGCCTAATTTTAATGCAAAAAAATGTTTGTACAAAGTTCCATAAGTCATTTCTTCTGAACTTTTCATGCTAGATACCTTAGATTTTCAGGGATTGTTTTACGCTGTTAGATGTCTTTAACATCTAAAATATTTGGCCTACAGTTGCTCACAATTGTACACAAAAAATCTTTTGTGCTTTAGAGCAAGTTTGGCCTACTATACCTTAACACTGAACCAGTGTTTTAAATATATATACACAATATTCATGTTATAGTACTTCCTTAGCAACTAGGTGCATGTCAGACAGAAATTAAGATTTCTGATTTATAAGGCATTAACATTAAAAAAAACAATCCTTGCACACCTATAATTCAGGTGCATGTAGCCCATGTACGACAAAACATACCATAAAAAAAGTCATACCACTGGAAGTAGCATGTTTCACTAGTACATGCACAAAATGTGAAGTACCTTGAACGAAACTGTATTTATTTAGGTAGCAAGCATTCCACGACTACTGGGCCAAATTATTTTGAAGTTTAAGACATATAATGTTGTAGAACAACCCCTGATATTATCTAACATGAATAGTTTAAAAGTTATGATTTAAGGAATTTTGTAATTTTTTTCTAGCAACACTCAATTTTGTGCAGTAAAATTAGGGCCATGCCCTCTAAAAATTCTCTGTATTTCAAAAAACAAAGATACATGCTTAAAATACTTCAGACTACATATTGAGTACAGTTATACAGCGGCGTATTACTGCCACCATACAAAAATAAAATACGATCAGTTTTGTGTTTTAACACAAAATGTTTCTCGTTATAACACAAACCTTTTTGCGTTTTTACGTGACAACTTTGTGTTTCAAGTAAAACTTTTGCGTTTTTACATAAAACGTTTTACGTTTTTACACAAAAGCGCCACTTTGCGTTTTTACGATAGTTTTGTGTTATAAGTAAAACTTTTATGTTTTTACACAAAACGTTTAGCGTTTTAACACAAGCATATCTGTGAGGTTATCAGGTTAACGGTCAAGGTCAAAGTATTCTTTTAATCGTTATTTACTTTCTTAATAAACGGGACATTTTATGGAAATATGATCAAGTATTTGTATGCTGTGTGATAAGGAACCACTTTAGCCAATTTGGACCGTATAATACCTCTAGAAAAGTATGTTTTGCCTTGGTCACGCGTGATCACGAAACATGCATGACATTGTGTCCATGGTTTGGTATTTGTGACAGAACAATGGTAGCTGTTTGATGATGCTCATGGAACATGCATGACACTGTGTCTGTGTGACAGACAGTGGTAGCTGTTTGATGCATGCCTGTAGATGCTGCTGAAACACAATGTAACAGAACAATGGCAACAGTGGCAGTCTCAGTCCAACTGACTCTGTGGCATAACTTGAAAATTACTGTACACCACTGCAATCCAGCTAATATGAAGGAGCTGGAACAGTTTTGCCTTGAAGAATGAGCACAAATCCCAGTGCCAACATGTACTAAGCTAATACAGACATACCCTAAGAGACATGCAGCTGTAATTGCAGCAACAGGTGACTCTACAAAAGTATTGACTTTGAATACCTGTGCACCCTTCAGATTTCTGTTTGTTTGAATTATTGTTTGTGTCACAATAAAAATATATTTTGCACCTTCAAAGTCATAAGCTTGTTGTGTAAATCAAATGGTACAAACCCCCCAAAAATCCATTTTAATTCCAGGTTGTAATGCAGAAAATCATGACAAATACCAAGGGGGATGAATACTTTTGCCAGGCACTGTATTTCAGATTTGGATGAGACACTGAGAAATTCTATTATTATCAAGACAGATTGTTATGTCTGTTGTTACGTTATAGTGTCAGATTGGTGGATGTTTGGGTAGGGATTCATGTCTGATGGTTCATCTCCAATGAAGTGAGCAGAACACACCCTGTCAGCCATTCACTTCTTTTTTATTACTCAGACTATTCAATTTCTGCCATCCAATGACTGAAAAATACCTTGGTGACACAAGAAACACTCCTTTTGCTTTTATACAGACCACAGGACGTTTTATTCCACTTATTTACTCTGTATGTCCCATTTGTACAATGGGCAAAGGCGCCCTGTATCTCTGGCATCTCTTGGAATATGGTCTGTTACCAGTAACCTGTTAACGTCACAGAGCTGCTTTTGTGTTTTGGGTAAAAACGTAAAAGTTTCACGTTATAACACAAAACTATCACGTAAAAACGCAAAAAGGTTTGTGTTATAATAAGAAACGTTTTGTGTTAAAAATTTTATTTTTGTACGGTGGCAGCAATACGCCGCCGTATCATTACATTATTTACATAAAGCTCGAAGTAAATCCAAGATGCTTTTTACGCTCACTGCAACTATTTGGTCGCACCTAAGACGCTGAAGTACCGAGCAACAATACTGATATAGTGATAAAAACGTCAGTATTCTTATTTTACTGGAGTAGACTATATACCTTCCTATACGTAAAACCAGCAGATACGAATAACCATTAAATGACTAATTCTATGTAAAAATAAGTTAATGTATAAAACAAACAAATACCAGCTAGCTACATTTTACAAGTATATTTAATACATTTTACAGGCACATTTTCATAACATCCGCTAGACGGCCACGTCGCGTTTCAGTGCCACTGTAATTCCTCTCTCCTGCTCAGATACCTGTAAGTAGTACTCCATTTCATTCTTGATGCTCGGGATCCACTTTTTCACTGCTGTAGCCGTATTCAGGGTACACTGCAATGAAAAAGCACCGATCTCACATTTGTAAATTATTTTTGAATCAAAACGCCACTCTTTTAATTTTGGGTATGTCGTTTCATGTACTCACGAGTTTGGGTCTGTCTTCGTGGACATTTTTAATGCGACCCTCTGTTGAATATGAAAAACATCTTTTAAGAATTTGACATTATTTGACTGCTACATACGATAGATGCGTAGTAACAAAAAGTATCTATAAAATACTTGTTCATTTTATCAGCTAAAAAATTTCGAAGGTAGCCGGTCCAATGGGTCATAATATAAGTAGGTACAGGGGTCGGAAATGTTAAATTTCGCGTTGGTAAAAAAAAAAAAAAAAAAAGCACGTTAATATGAACTCGTTGTCTGTCCGATGAAGAACTAGTAATACAATTAATGAAGTTCACTTTGTGCTTTACCTTCTCTTTCTTTTTGAAGCCATAGTCTGTTTAATTTGCCAAGCTGTTTCTCTTCGTTTCTGGCCATGCTTGAAGTGCTGGGCCACAACAACCATTCGTAACAACCGGTCACGTGACACAAAGTCAGTGAAGTCAAATCCTGTGGCACGTGACACTGACAGTTTATGCACGTGCAGCCTTTAACATTTGCTGTGTGAATCAATCTAATGTGTTGTTTTATCGTAATTTATTAGAACAGCTAAATCCAGCAAACAATGAAGCGTAAAAAATAATAAAATAGTACTTTGCACCTCACTTAAATGTAGTGATGAGTATATAACATTAACACTAGCCAGAATTGTCATTTAATATGTTTTGATTTCTATCGAGTTGATATTTTCGTTCTCGCTTACACCTCTTACCTTCATCTTCTTCTTTTTCTCAAGATTCCCATTAGCACAAATAGCTTTTTTTTCCTGGGGTCTTTAAAATCACATTACAATTATACAATCTTACATACAATACATTTACAAAAAAAGACAATTTCATCAGGGGATGACAAATACTTTATACTCAGAAGGAATTAATTAAACCAAAATAATTACACCACTTAAACACAAACTCCTCCCTCTGCTATAGATTCTTACCACCAGATGACATAAGTACAACATAACTACTAATTCTGTCTTAAATAACTTCTCAGCACCATCCTAAATTGTTCAGCATTATTAATCTGCGTTATACGTGCTGGCATTTTATTACATTTAGACGTAGTTCTATAAGTTTTCTGCTATTACATGTCTAATATAACTTAACAGAGCAGAAGTAAAGCTCTGTTCTACCGTAAACGAACCCAAGGTATGGTGAAAACGTTCCATGTTCTGTCTGTATGAACACTGCAAGACACATTGAGCCGTGTTATTTTGTACAATTAGTCGTTTCCTAATCTCCTTCATAGAAGCAGTCGTCCAAACAACACAACAGTAATTTAGATGTGATAACACCAAGCACATACCACTTGTTTAGTGACATCTGGTGGTAGAATACCTGAAATTCTTTTAATTACAGCCAAGGCTTTCCCCATTCTACACACTATCCATCCATTATCTTAACTGCTTATTCCTGGCAAGGGTCACGGGGAAGCCTGGAGCCCATCCCAGAGCACATAGGGCGCAGGGCAGGGGACACCCAGGGCGGGGCGTCAA
>JABJVR010005563.1:0-13397 GCA_025773905.1 Chitala chitala | reverse complement strand
TCATTTGTATTGATTTCTTCAATTTTCTGTGTAAAGCGCTTTGAGGCATGCTGTTGCAAAAGGCGCTATATAAAAATGAATTGAATTGAATTATTAAACCAATTGTACTATAGTATTAATGCATGCAGTGTTTTTGCAATTACTTTGCATTATTAAACTAAATGTACTTTAGTATACTGTACAGTGTTTGACTAAAACCTGAAAAACACAGCCCCAGCTGAGGACATCAGCGATTATCATTACTGTACACAGTTAAATATATGTAGGGTATTTTTTGCATAGCCCAACTTATGACCAGATCTAATACAAAAAGTTTTGAAGCTCATCTGTGAGAACCATGGTAGTATAGAAGGAAGACATACAAAGCATTCAAATAAAAAAAAGCTCTGCAGTTATTAGAAGTGTTTCCATTATCCATGTGTCAACCTATTTGACGTAAGTCACCAACATGCTGTATTCGGCTTCCTTTGCCATCATGTGAAAAGAATTTGAAATACATATTTACGTTGAACCCAAGACTTCCTCAAATTCATTTTATCCAGAATAGCAAGAATATACTTGTGAAAACTGAGATGTGCCCATTTAATATTACTGCGACATGAAGAAGAAACTTACCGAAAGTGTTGAGGCCACACACACGAGTCACATATTTCTTCTTTGCCCGGGGGATTTTTGCTATTGTTACTTTCTGGGGAACAGTCTTCTTCTTTTGTTTGATCTGACCCCGTCCACCTAAGGAAAAGCATAGCTCTGGTATGCCACTTTCAACACTGTCCACCTGTATTTCTCTGACCAAATTCAAACATGAAAGTTCAATTATTTTGCATCATTCCTTAGTATTTTTACTGTATTTCCAGCATGCATCACACACACACACACACACACACACAGGTTCCACCCACTTACAATATGGACCTGATCCTTTTGTGTTGAAATGACTTAAATGTATTCCATGCTCTTACTTAAAAACCAAATAGATTATGTTCTCCAGAATTATAATAAATATAGAATGATCACTAAACTGAAGGCTTCAACGTGGTCTCATAAAAAGTGGAAACAAATTACTTTTTACAAAAGAACTCATACAATCTGAAATACTACAATATTCAACATTTGTGATTTAAAGTATCAAAACAAAAACACATGAACGCAACATATCTGCAACAAGAGAGCCAACTAAATATCTGTTCACTCTTTCCATTTTAATATGTACATTATACACAATATTTACATTTCTAAATCTGCTGCATTTCATTTCCACTTTGCTGTAAAGGTCGCCCATTTTCTCTTCCTCACCAGTGATTTTAAATAACTTGAAAATGAAAGAACTAAAAATTCTATAAACTGACCTTACAAGTTGAGCTGCTAGTTGGTGAGTTTTTATAACCACCACCAACAAAAATAACAGGACTGCAATCATACGTGTGAACAGTCACAAGGCTTAGCAAAAAAAGGAAAAGGGTGGTGCGTTTCTGGTCATCACCGAGCCTGCCTAAAAATCTGTGTCCCTCAAATATTTTTCAGGCAGTAGTTTAAGAAAAAAAATCATGTTTTCAAGACGTGCATTGTGACTGATGAAAAATCGTTCAGTGTTGGCTAAATAACAGAAATATAAGAATAGTATGACAGGAGGCATATTTCAAAACGCAAAGGTAAAAAGAAGACACAATGACTCAAATTAAGTGACATGTTGGTAACAACAGGAGTTCAAAGTGATTACTGCTACAAAAAAATGCAAAATTTCTTGTGAATCCTGTCAATGTAAAAGCTTTGTTTCAACATTATACTGTGGCAATTTCCTGAGCTAGTCACTGACCACTCAGAGGCAGTCATTGGAGAGTGACCAGGCTCTTTGTCTGAATTTGTGTATGCCTACGTCCTGTTAAGGGTTGGACAAAGACACTCAAACAGGGAAACAGGGGAAGGGTCTCCACTCTCACTGGGAAAAACAGTGACGGTGACAACTATTTACGAGGTGCTGCTGGGAAATGCTAATTAGATTGTCCTCTACTATTGTTATTTTGTTTAATTGTACGATTACAATTATTTACATTTTCCTGGTGGTATGGGGTGCTTGACTTTTTGGCAAGGGTGCTCTGAAATTTTGGATTTCAGATTATTGTAGGGATGTCTCAATTCGATCTCAAACATGGGTGTCGGGGCCAATCAAGGCACATTTTACCACATTGATATCGGCTCCATTGAGCACGGACCTAAGCCTGATTCCTTATAAGTTAATCCGTCGGCTGTCACACAGGCGTCAAATAGAGAGCACAGTTTGCAACATGACGTGGCTAAAATGTCAGCAGAGTGGAAATATTTTAAATTAAAAAACAAACAGTCCAACACCCACTTGTAATGTCTGCAATGCAAGCATTTCACGAGCCAGTAATAACAGAGCTCAATACTACAGATTTGATGCAACACCTAAAAAATAAACACTCAACAGAACACAGTGAGCTCACTTATTTAAGGCAAATGATATGAGTAATGCTAAATTAAAAGAAATAAAGCGCTCTGGCTAACCGCATGTAGAAATAAAGAGAAACATTGTGATATGTCACCTAGGTACTCAGATTATGTCTTAATGTAACACAGGTGTGTTTAATGGCCAGTTTACGTTGGACACCTGTCATTTGTAAATACGGCAGTAAACACTTGAAATTATCTCCACAGCACATCAACTCTGCAGTATCATCTAAGAAACTGTGACTCATTTCACATTTAAACAAAAAAAAAAAAAAGTGTGCAACACTCAGTTCCAGCAACTGGAACAAATTTATTTCTCTCCACAGCTGGTTCAGTAAACAATATCAATGACTTGTCTGAGTTGAAGAAAAAGGGTCAGTGTAATATGCATTCATTTTATGTCATTAATTTTATTAATGAATTAATTATTTCAAGCTTCTGAGTAGTTATCTATTACAAGTTCATGCATTTGTGTTATATAAAGTTTAAGATTAAACATTAACCGAGATTAATTTTTTTTAATCAAAAGATTATGGTTTTAAATTATCGTTGCCCAGCTCTTGTAATTATACATTAATATTTTAAAGAAATAATCAATTTTAAATGAAATACATAGTGTAGTTGAGACCCATGGATCCAGGTCAGCACAGACAGTGATGACACTGGCTCTTTATTTACAGTGGTGCCATAAGCATCCAGACTCATGTGTTCTTAAAGCACATCGCCAGGGGAGGTGACACTGCAAACACACTCCATACCTGGCCAACTAACATTTGTTACTAAAACGCATTTGCAGAACACAACATAACTACACAGTGATCACTAGGATTACATTAAGATGCATTAATTGCATACATGTAATTAATACATAGAGACAATCGACTGCTGGTATTACTTTGCGTTCACTCGCATGCACGCACGCAAAACCAGAGAGAACACTGAGAGTTGGAAGAAGTGACGACTTCAGCTCTTACCTCTCTTCTGTTTTTTCTTTTCTTCCTCCTCTCCAGCAGGGACAGCATGTACACCGCCAGCATCTTGTTTTGATGCACTTCCTGCAGAAACCACCGTCAGTGTTCAATCCCACATATTTTCTACACTCCATCATATCCTGAGCACTTGAAAGATGTTCCACTATCCATGACAGTCATTGAAAACTGTTTTACCGAAAAGTGTTCTGAAAAAGTGCCTTTAGTTATAAAAGTCTGACAACAATTCTTCTAGTGAAGTCACAGCAATTTGCAGGTACCTTTCTTTCAATTCCCAATCACCTTATTGTTAAAAGGGGCCTGAAGCTTATTTTCAGTGTCAACATATTGCAGGTTACACACAGCTCCCATTTCAGAATTATTTGAACTATGGGAAGAAACCAGGTATAAACCCACACACTATCTTAAAGTGAACATGCAAACTCCACACATGGAGGCAGTTGTGATACCTCCTGCTAAGGACGAAGTGTGAAAGGCATTTTAAGGCATTCCCCATGATTTAAAATACACGAAGAAGTTGGAATTAAACAGCTAGCATTTTCAAGCATAGGCTATTTTTGCTAAAAATTAAAGATTTTGTTTTGGGCAATATGTAACTTTTGAGTAGCAGTGGGTATTATTTACATTAATAAATATTACATTAAAAAGTATTTTAATGTTTAAGATAATTGTATTTACAGGATTCAAACACTTCACAATATTTTACAGAGCTGTGCGAAATGTATAACTTTTATTGATATGCATATCATTGATAGATATCGTGTATCGACTGAGTATATCGATGATATGCATCGTATCGTTTTGATCTACCGATATAGAGCCCTACCTAATATACTGGTTGACCTTTTAAACCAAAAACAATTAAGGATGTAAAAATACAGTAAGAGGATGGTAACAGAGCCAACTAAAGGATTTTTTCCACCACATGGTATAAGCTCAACTTGACTCACAATTGGTACCAGGTATTTAGTTTTACACTGCAGCAAGAGGCCTTCAGTATAGCTGGCTGTTGGATTCTTTCATCGACAACCAAAATGAGGATCCCTTGCACCTCCTCATTTGATCACGGCATAGTTTTGAGGGTTGCCACATAATCAGTTAATATTAATTACTATAGACAGGAACATTTCACTACTCATCCAAATAGCTTTTTCACCAATGAAACATTCCTATCAAGAAGTCCAGTTAACATGATTCAACTTCCAAACAGCTCCACCTGGATGACTGACAATCTTCATTGACACTAATTACTATAATTCAGTATAATAAGTAAACATTAAATAGGCCTCAGCTCACTCAGAACCATGAGAAAGGTAACAAGTACTGTTTGCAACTTGTGACCAATGGAAAACCAGAAAAGTTGAGTAAAGTTGATTGGGTAGCGCAGAGTGGAAAAGAGCCACAAGATGACATCCATCTTAATCCTAACATTAAACTATATTTACACTTGGCCCACGATCCTGTTCACTCTTGCTGTCATATAGGGGATGTAAACAAACACTACCCACACCTAGCAACAAATGGGCATGTATTACATACTGTAGGCATTTAGTTAGTCTATAACTGTTTTAAAGTGGAAAATTAAGCAAGAAAAAAACCCAAATATCACTTGCAACATCTGCCTTCCAAGTACTATTAACCGCACCTTGGTTGTCAACATAAAATGACATTTACCACCACGAACTGCAAAATGTATTTCTGAGAAGTTTTCAAAATCTATCTTGTAGTTGCTAAAAATTTACAACCACAAGCAGCATGCTCATTTGTACATAGATACAAACAAAGGCCTGGTAAACATTTAACTATTACTATGGAAAATTATTACCATTATTGTGTTTCATTTTGAGGTAACTGATACCATGACATCCTCTAACATCAACTTCACCAAACAGAAAAAGAGCATATTTAAGATGAGAAACTTACTCTAAAAACTAAAAAACATAAATTTGCAGTTTTCTAGAGGTTATTTTTTCTTAATTAATGCAGGCCTGTAAACATTTCATGGAGGTGAATTGTCTCATATGCTGCATAGTTATAAAAAATTTTTAATATACTTTATAGATATTCATTGTTGTATTCTTCCTGAACACTTGTGTTCCATGCTGCTACTATTTATTTTTATTGCCTTTAATACCTTACTGGGCTTAATGCTAAACAAT
This sequence comes from Chitala chitala, assembly GCA_025773905.1. Lineage (NCBI taxonomy): Eukaryota > Metazoa > Chordata > Actinopteri > Osteoglossiformes > Notopteridae > Chitala > Chitala chitala. The sequence goes on along the minus strand of JABJVR010005563.1, from coordinate 7,780 downwards.
GTAACTGAAATACTGTGATGTTTGTTATTCATTACTACTGAGACCTCAGTACTGTGTTTCATTCTTTCCATGTCTCATGGTCAGAATGATAATAAAGTTATCCTTAAATATTTAAGAGTCCTAGTACCGGTTTTAGAGTTATGGTCACTTGTTGACAGAGCTCAAAACTGAAAGAAAGGAGGTTCATCAATCATGTTAACCACATGACATTCTTACCTACAACCATCTTGGCAAACTCATCTGGAAAGTTCTTCTCAAGCCATTGCCTGCACTTGGCTGGTTCAGGCATGTACTCACAGTACTGTAGAGAGGTGTGACAAAGGATCTTTACCCACTTTTCTACCCACTTTACACAGTTCTGGTAATAAATACTAAAATCTAATTTCCATCAGAACTGGAAACACCAGAGAAAGTTAATCCAATTGCCCAGACTAAATTTGTTTCCTCCTGTTTTGCAGAGTCTATTATAGGCAAAATTAACCAACAATTACCCATGATTACCAAAATGTCTGCATGACAGAGCAAAGTTATTTTATCAACTGCTGCTCTATGCATTTTGTAAATTTACTAATTCAGCTTATGGTCAGACTTTAAAAAAAGCAGATATGTTACATAAACGTTTTTCCAGAGACACATGCTCCAACAGTATACTGTGACATTCTTGCTGGAGATGCAGGAAAAATGTGCTGAACTGCCTTAAACTGCATGCAGTAAAATGTGTTCTTCATCTTGGGGAATGCAAACATGTTGTGGGAAGAATAGTAACACAATTCACAATAACCATAAAAATAGATACAAACATACCTCTGTTGGCAATGAACACACTGCAAGACCAAGCAAAAGGTTATGCATTAATTTTCACAGTAATGCATTTCTTTATATTGGAGATCAATGTTTGTCTTATACTTTGTTGGATAAAACACACAGCGTTGAAAGGTTTGCATGAAAAATGTGCAATGCTCTCAGTAAGCACGTGCCAAAACCAGTCACCACTTCATGTTTAACATTTGTGGGTACAACCCTTAAAAAATATATAGTGATAGAATCTTCCCCACTTCCATCAGACTGAAGAAGCCTTTTTGGTAAAAGGTAAAACATTTCTGCGTAAATGGGAAAGAAATCCAGTTGACATGAATAAACAGATAACCTCACCTGGACGACTGACAATCTTCATAGACACCTTAAAAAAAACTGTTCACTGCCTTCAATGTCACATCCTGTTTCACAACTATTGCCCATATTAAGATAGTGTTTACTGAGAATTTCTTTAGAAAAGTAAGGCATTGTGAAACTAAGAAATTGTGCAGACTAACTAATTAGAAGGAAGTATCTATGTGTACAATGTAAAAATATCTGTAAAATGAAGAATCAATGTCAAACTGACATGTGACACTAACTAAAAGAAATTAAATAAACTTCATACAAAGGAACAAATACAATAACTTGTTTTCCATATAACCATTTCCCTTTTAAGTACAAATGTTGCAGCAGTCCATCACCATAATGCAAACAGACTGAAGTAACTGCTACCAAATACAGCACGTGCTACAAAGTGCATCTTTCAGACCTACAGCGAGTTATCATACAGTGTTAACTGCTGCCTGAGTCAAACACCAGCACCTTCTGAAGTAAAAACTGCAAACTGGATATTGTAATGCTTTCAATATCTATCCTTATTAGTAGCAGACAACCTGAAAACATACCTCCACAGTAAAGAACTCTCAAAGGGTACATGGCATCTGAGCTTCCAGGCTTGCATTCCACTTTGTTCTCTGGTGAGCCCGATTCTGCATTTTCAGTAGTAGCCATGATGTACAGTCTAAAACAATACAGACTAAAATGAATCTGTGTAAAACATTTTTAAAGGACACCCAGACTTATTAAACTATATTAGTAGCATGTACTTGGTTTGAAAAGTTTAGCAGGTCTCATTCTTCACAGACAAAACTTACACATGCTTGCTTCCACCTAGTGAATAACACATGGAAGTACATTGAAAATTGTTCATAAACTATTTTAATTGTGTCCTGTCAGCTACCTTGCATATCTTCTACCCAAAACCATTATTATTTAATCTGCTGTTTATTTTTTATATTCAAACTTTAAGTATTTACATGTAGTCAAGGTATACCAGTAACTGCTTACCAATGCTTGTTACAAACATTTGTACAATGTTGGCAATGTACAGCTACTTTTGTTGATTAAAGCATTTAACTTTTTTTTTCTTACCTTTAACAAAATAAACTTTTCAGCTGTTCATAAATTATGAAAAGTAAATGCATGTATGAAAATTTGTTTTTTTAAAAAAAGCAATGATCACGCGTTAAAACACCATTTCTGTTATTCTGAGCTTGCCTTTTGATTACCGCCCAAACTAATATAGCGCCTTATATAGAGGACATTAGTTATTCGGGAACACGCTGGTGTCTCTCTACGCTCTTGAGCAGTCTCTGATGAATATTGTACTCGGAGTGCACTACTGAGTGCGCAGGGCATATCCATTAGTGCAGCTTCCACATGGATGACCATTCGTTTGGCTAATGTGCTTTAGGATTTTAGGACTCTGACAAAACTTCCTACTACCTAAATACAAAATAGAACACAACACAATATACCTGATATTAAAACACATATGCTATGCTATATTTAAAAATAATATAACTCGAAAAAAATAATAAGGAACACGGTGAAAGCATATTTTGACATATCACGGACCTCGGCAGCCATCTAACTGCAACGGTAGTATATTAAATTGCACATGCCCTATCTTAACAGTGACTGGCGTAAAATATCTGACACAAAATTAAGACATGTACAATTCGCTTAAATAAAAGCGAAAGACTGCATTTCACGAACCATCTGACTAACTGTGAATAAACTTTCCATCTAAATTACAACGTCAGGTGTCTTCGTCCTGTACAGTACAACACTAGTTGTACATGTTCTTTGCGGCTCTCATTCATTTCAAAACAAACTGAGATCACAGACTGTTAATTCAAATATATATACATACCCTTAAAAACAGCTTTTATATTACGTCCTTTTAAACAAAAACACAAGCATTATTGTGTAACAGAAGAATTATCGCCTATCTCCAACGACCATAACACGCACTGTCTAGTTTTACTCTGGGTCCTGTCTTCTCGAAAGTAACGTATCAGTTAACCTCCATAGCTGTTTAATACGTTGCCTGAAATAAAATTATTTTTACGTTTAGCATTTTTTGTATGTAAATTATTGCGCTTCATATTTTACCCATAATTAAATATAAACGTTATTTTATAAATGCATTTAATTGCCTTACAATACTAAATCTTAGAAATATGGTTTAATTTATCAAAGGCGCTTACGTAATCAACTGCACGACAGAGCCCGTGTCTTTGAGGATTTATTTAAATATGTCGTTGCTGAAAATTCCTGGTCTTGACAGTTTTGAAAATTAGGTGTTGCATAAGTTATATTCATTATCAGTTAAAAAAGAAATAATACACTTGGCAACAGTAGCACATCAGCATTATATAATTTTATTTTAAGGTAAGATGTAATGCTAACTGACAGTTTATTTCAAATACAGTACTTCTGTGCAGTTCTAGATGTACTAACTTCATAGCAGTTTTAAACGTTTTTTCTGTTGTACTCAAGTTGTTACACAGGTCAGCCAACTAACTGTACTGGACATTCTTATGAACCCACACTTTATGTAGGAGTCCCTAACATATTTCACGTTATTTTAAAACTAGGTAGACAGCCAAACAGCTGAGATAGCAGTTTTGGAAGTGGATGGTTTCACGCCGTGAAAATACGTGATCTTGAAATAAAATGTTCTATTAGACTATTGTCAGAGACCTGTGGCATCATTATGATTATGAAAACGTGTCAGACTGTTGTTTTAAAGACAGCGAGCAAGTGAATACTGGATCCTATTTTCATAACTTGGTTTCTAGTTAAGATGTCCACATTTGGATTTTCTTTTGTTAAATCTATTTATACCAGAAAAAAAGATGCAATGGAAAACGATCCACAAACATTCACTGCAGATGAAACTGCAAAACACAGTATTTCACATGGTAAGCTAAGTTTATTATTTTTATTTTTTACTGTTTTCTAAAAATCAGAATGTGACATGTCAGTAAGTGCTGTAACTTGAGTTATAAGTCTGCTTTCATATAGTTGTATCCATTCTTGAGTTATTTATAGTTACATCTTAGAAATTAGGTATATGGGCTTTTGTTCGGAAAGAAAAATACTTAACAGAATTATGCATAGCTGTAGTACGCAGCACAAGTGAACATCTGAATAATCCTGTAAATGTGTGCTGTCCAGATTGTTGAACCAAGAATTTAATAGTCTTCACATTTTGCCTGTCTTAGTTATTCCTGTGAATCCCTGGCATAGCACACCTGTGAAAAAGGTAGGAGACCCAAGCTACAGCCAGTTTTACATTGATCAGAATGGTTTGTATATTTGTGCCAAATTGATATTCCCCACTCATATTTCAGAAATTTTGCTACTGACACAAAAGCAATGATCCATCCCTATTTACTCTTCTGTTGTTTACATGCATGTGGGTTTCATCTTGATAAATGACTGGAAAAGATTTTATTGCACATGTAAAATGGTGAAACCTATACCAGGGTTCTCATTTTATTTAACATATATTAAGATATATTTCACATTTACAGCATAAACTCAGCTCCATTGACAAGCTATCATCTGCATCAGAATCACTGACTGCAGGAAGTGAATCAGCGAGATGGGCCACTAGTACCTTCAACCCTTTTCCTGAACATGCGCTGACTCCACAGTTTCTCAGACAACAAGGGCAGGTAGGAGGAATGCAACCGTAATTTGTCACCCAGTCACAGTGGTGATGATGGTGACAGCACAGTGGCTCAGTAGGTAGCACTTTTGCTGCTTACCTCCAGGGTTTGAACTTGGTTCTGTGTGTGGCTCTGTGTGTGGAGCATGCTTATGTCGGTTACTTCATGGTTTTCCCGTTTCCTCCCACAGCCTGAAGACATGCTCGTTAGATGGATTAAATACCCTTAAATTTCCGTGTGTGTGTGTACGTGTGCGCACGTGCATGTGTGTCAATTTGTCAGTCTGTCTGTGTGTACTTTGTGATGGGATAGACCCATAACATCTGGAATGAACTGAAAGTGTACTATAGTTGAAACTATGCTGTTAGCTTTATATTAACTTTTAATTTACTTTTTGGGGATTGTGACATGCTGACATTCCAATAGTTACTAAGATAATAACTGAGTATTAAAGTTTAAAAAATAGTCTTCCTTTCCTGAAAAGGGTAACTGGTTCTTGAAAGACCTCTTGCAGTGCAAATTCTCAGAAATGAAAGCTATAATTACAAGTTATTTAAATGGGGAAAAATCTGGACACCCATTTATGCTGTAATAGCCTCATATTGTGCTTATATGTAGAATACATATATGATACCTTGTGTTTATGCTTTTACGACCTGAGTTACAAAGCTGAGCACCTTTAATAAGATAAAGCGTTAATGAAGTCTGAGTCTCTACTCTGCTGGAAAGGAAGATGGAAGCCAAAAGGCTCAATGGTTGTAATGACAATTATTTTCACCAGCACCATTTTTTTCTCAATGGAAAAGCATGGAAAGGGTTTTTGCCACTGGTTGTCATCAAGGGATTTAGCCATAGTAAATGTTGAAAGGGCATGACTCAGCTATAAGAAAGAGACTGCAGAAATGTGTATGGACCATGTATGATCAGTTGCTGATTTATGGACTAACTAAGCTAACATTCCATACAATAAACTATAGCAAATGTTGATTTACTATATATTTTGATGATGGCTTGTAGAACAATATAATTAACACAAACTTAATAGTTAAATGACAGTTTGATTAGTGGCACTGCACAGTCTGCTTCTCTTCAAGCATTGTTTTGGTTTAATAATACAGTACTAGCTACTCTACCTTTGTTTTCAGAGAAACCATTGTATGTATTTTTAACATAAAACCTTTAAACGTTTATAATTGTAAAGGTAATTGCAGGACTTGGTGCTTTGATAATTTTTCTCAACTCTTCACCATCGGTGCCATCAGGGAGGACAACGTAACTGATATCACTGTAGCCTTGTTGTCAATTCATTCTGTTAATGTAAATGAATGGGGCACTGTTGCTCAACAGTTGTCAACACTTGTCAAAATCTCTTGATTGTGTAACCGTCTTGAGTGCTTTGGCATTTATAATAGCAATTTATCCAAGTTGTTGCTGTTGCATTTACAATAAAATCAAATGAACACAAAAGATGCAAACCAGCTTCTGCTTTGAATCACGGGAAAGGTTAAAGTTCAGGAAAGTTGTGTATAAAGTCCCTTTATGTGAGAGCAACCTAAGTTTGTTTCAAGGTTAGGTCTATGCTATAACAGAATAAAAATTGGTTGTTTGTAGAATCAGACAGTGGATTTTTTTTTTAGACTTGGAATAAGATCTTGATCCATTTGGACCTGCTAAATTTCAGGGACCCATTCTCTTTTTCTATCACTACACCATATGCATACTGTCCATCCATTTGGTATTTACTGTATAGTGTATTCAGGAAAGACTTAATTCACATTTAGTTATTTTTCTCCCACATGTGGAGTACTTGACTCTCAGCAGCCCTGTGTGGTGTTTTTTTTTTTTTTTTTTTTTAGCAGACAGCACTTAGCGAGGCAGCTAAGAGCACAGTAGACAAACAGCGGCGGGAGCTGCAGCTGCTCATTGCTGAGCTGAAGGACCGCGACCAAGAGCTCAATGACATGGTGGCAGCACATCACAAACAGCTTCACGCCTGGGAGGAAGACCGACACAGAGTGCTCGAGCTGGAGCAGAAGTGCTCCAGCTTACAGGGTCAGGTTCACCTCTTTTACCCCTAGTGCTACTGGCCTGGGCTTTTCTGTTGTTGTGTAAAACTATAAAACTGTCATTGAGCACAGTCTACAAAATTATTAATAATACAATATTCTCTCGACTCAGTTATCATGAATATTCACTTGCAGAAATAATTATCATTCATATGAAATACAATTCTTTAAAACTGTGAGTGAGCAATAAAATGACATGCAGCAATACCACCTGTACTGTTTCACATAGCACACGGGTGTTCAGTTACCACCTGTACTGTTTCACATAGCACACGGGTGTTCAGTTACCACCTGTATTGTTTCACATAGCACACGGATGTTCAGTTACCACCTGTATTGTTTCACATAGCACACAGGTGTTCAGTTACCACCTGTACTGTTTCACATAGCACATGGGTGTCCAGTTACCACCTGTACTGTTTCACATAGCACACAAATGTTCAGTTATCACCTGTACTGTTTCACATAGCACACAGGTGTTCAGTTATCACCTGTACTGTTTCACATAGCACACAGGTGTTTGGTTACCGAGTGTATTGTTTCACATAGCACACGGGTGTTCAGTTACCACCTGTACTGTTTCACATAGCACACGGGTGTTTGGTTACCACCTGTATTGTTTCACATAGCACACAAATGTTCCGTTATCACCTGTACTGTTTCACATAGCACACGGGTGTTGAGTTATCACCTGTACTGTTTCACATAGCACACGGGTGTTCAGTTACCACCTGTACTGTTTCACATAGCACACGGGTGTTTGGTTACCACCTGTATTGTTTCACATAGCACACAAATGTTCCGTTATCACCTGTACTGTTTCACATAGCACACGGGTGTTGAGTTATCACCTGTACTGTTTCACATAGCACACGGGTGTTCAGTTACCACCTG
>JABJVR010005562.1:0-13398 GCA_025773905.1 Chitala chitala | reverse complement strand
TGGGTTTTCTCCGGGTGCTCCGGTTTCCTCCCACAGTCCAAAGACATGCAGGTTAGGTTGAGTGGTGTGTCCAAATTACCCGTTGTGTGTGTGTGTTGGCGCCCTGCCCTGGGTGTCCCCTGCCCTATGTGCTTTAGGATGGGCTCCAGGCTTCTCCGCGACCCTCACAAGGAATAAGCGGTTAAGATAATGGATGGATGTCGTATCGCTGTTGTCATCGTAAGATCAAAAGTTGTAAGTCGAACCATCGTAACTCGGGGGCCATCTGCATTACAAATTTCACCATCTTCTCTATGTACTTTACTGCCAGTATTTTACATAATTTACTCAAGTTTTTAAATATGAAAATTCATACAAAAACGTTCAATTATAAACTGCCTTTCAAATTTGTGTATCACCATTTAACTTTGTTATATATATATATATATATAATTATATAATATATAATTTATATAATAAAATTATATAAATTATATATATATAAAAATATATATAAATAAAAATAAAAATATATAATATATAATTTATTTATTTATTTTGTGGCCCTTATATAATAACTGTAACTTGGTGATGTTTAAGCCGTTTCCTAAAAAACGAAGATAAACATTCAGTACATTTATTTAACATTCCTAAACATACTGCTTTTACGATAGTACATGCCGATACATTATCATCTATATTATGCTTTATTTTTTAAATGTTATGCCACTTTTATATTTTCCTTAGCATAGGGTTACCAGACGTCCGGCAAAAGGAGGACATGTCCTCATTTTTGATGTCGTGTCCTCCGTCCAGCAGACATTGGCAAAATGTGAAAATGTCCAGCTTTCTCGCTTTCACGCACACACACACATTTGTGTTCTTCGGTGTCCTCCTTTGGATATGCAAGTATCTGGTAACCGTACCTTTGCGCAAAATAGAATACAATAAAGTTCCGAGATTAAAGTGAGAAAGTTCTTTCTGACTTTAATCTCGGAACTTTAATTTAATTAATTAATTTATTTATTTTGTGGCCCTAAAACGCCGCTGTACAGCTGAACACAGAAGGTGTAGTTTGAACTAAACGCGCATACTTCTGCACGGTTATGTCAAGACCTCAATTCTAGTACGGACCCTTTTCCTTATTTTTTAAGCACCCTTACGCTATATCGTTAGCTGTATTCACTGTATTATATCCTTGGCCAAGTGTTACTATGTGTGCATCCCACCATTTAATTTGTTTTTATTTATTTGCTCTCAAATCACTTACGGTCACGCAAAGCCTTATAAATTATATAAATAATAAATGTTTATTTGTTCATTTATGCCTAATGTCCTGCATGCGTGAACGCATAATGGAAATATATTTTACAAACTTCCCGCAAAATCATGACCATAAGAAGCCAGTAAAAGGAAAAAGTTGCTTAATTTTTACCGTGCCAACGCTTACACCCCCCACCCCCCGCTAAAACAAAACTGCATATACCTATATGTAAGTATTAATACAGTACTGTTCTGTTCCAACTAAGTCATAGTCATCAAACTAATTACAGTACTGTATTTACTTATGACATGGTTTTAACTACAGCGGGCAACCCAAGAGAATGAGCGTAAACCCTAACAGGCAGGGTTGCCAGATCAGTATGCCTAATATATAACACATTTTGTGAGAATTAATTATAATATTCTTTGTATTTTTTTTTTACATAGATTAATTTCACACAAGATAACGACTTCCACAATTCAAATTTACAACGTTCACTAAAGAGGAGAACGTTACGATTTCGACACTTTGTAAAAAAATAACTCTTACAAAATAACTAGTAACTAACTAAATTAATTTTGGTAAGAAATATGGTCCATGCATTGAAAACGAAAAGGAATGCTTACTGCCTTGCACTGATGTGTGGTCAGCAGGTACTAACAGGGTCGTTGGTTAGAATCCGGTCCTTGAACCCTCGTAAGCATTCGTGCATGAACAGTTCTTGCATGTGCGGTTTTGCTCTGCTTTTTTGGTCGGGTAAATTGCAACTTTTACAGTTATGACAGTGACCCGTGATGAGTTGTTGCCTGGTCCAAGTTAATTCTACTCACTCTCCCACCCTGTGTAACCTGGATATACATGCTGCTGGTATTTATACTACAAGAGCCGGTACCCTAATTATGTTTCTGTAATAATAACAGCATGAATAGCTGAGGTATTTCAAGAATGGCATCGTATCTTTGAGTTTCCTTTTCCCTCAGTTATACGTTCCATACTGAGCCGCTGCTTAATGAAACGTGGAGGATGTTGGTTTATATCTGGCAACCGAGCTATGAAGCGGAAACGTTACGTTGGTTTTATATCTGGCAACCCGGCTGCGAAGAGGCAGCGTTATTGAAGACGCTCAGCGATAGCTATCTTTACACATCGGCTGGACTCTTGAAATCCGCTTGTGTGCCAGCCATTTGACTTACACTCGGGGTTGGAGTAAAGTCATGGTTTCACGGGGAGTGATGACACTTGGGACAAGTGTCGGTTACTGGTGTAGAGGAGGGTGAAAGCTGTGGTCAAAAGCGAGATACCGAGGAGAGGAGCGGCGGGTGTGCGGAGTCAGAGCGAAGGCGCGACGACACAACTTTTACTGATGCGTTTATAAACTGCTTGGCTGTACTGGACTAATTTCCGGTGCCGATACCTACACTTAAAACTGTTTTAGCTTGATATTTTTTTCGAGAAAGATGTCTTCGAGAGGGGGGTACCCGGTGAATAGCGGCACCGCGGTGAGCCCTAACCCCAACCCCATGGTTGCCGCACATGGAGGCGGTGTGAGGATGCCCCCGGCCATCCAGCAGAGCCCCGGCTTTCGGGCCATGAGTGGAGCAAACCCCCACTTCCACCAGGTAATTATTTACATGTCCCCCCCTCCACGGGCCCAACTTGTCTCTAATGCTGTTTTAATAACTGCTTCCGAGTCTCTCGCATTTGCGCTGGGCGACGGCACTTCAGCCGTAGCCTACTGAATTTGTACGATAATCTAATTCTCTGACACAAATTAAGGATATGGGGTAAAGCCTTTGTGCCCTTTGGTGTTGTGCATGTTTTACATTTTCATATTTTAAAGGCGGCAATAAAACGGTGGCGGTATCAGGTTAAACAGACCTCGGTGAGGCTCAGCTGCCTTTAGCTCGTTAGCTGCGCGTCGTGGAGGGGAGCAACTCGTATAAAGATTACACACGTTTTACATATATTAAAATCTGTACCGATTCACGTTTTCGTAGAATAAAAAATTTCGATCCGTCCAGGTACAAATAAAGGCCCGAAAAAGCACGGCAGTAGCTATGCCATCAACTTCCGCGTTTTGGCGCAGTGTGCACAGTGTGCAGTTTGATCCGGTATTTACGGAACAAAGCTCGCATTTATGGAAATACTTTTTACATGTTTAATTGTGCAATACGTGGTATGTGTGCATGTGTGAGGAATACATGTTTATTTATCAGTCAGCAATAACGTCACATGAGAAAACGGACAATACATCGCGCGCCCGCGTGTGTTGACCAAATATTAAAAAAAATCAAGTTACCTGACTTTACATGTTCAATACCCTTAGAAACCTTTCTACAACGATACGTCTAACGCTTCTTAGTATGTGAAACTGCAGATACATGTCTTAACTCACACACTTTAACATAAATAATGCAATGGCCACAGAAGGCTTTGTCATATGTGATTTACAGTTTTACCACTTTTATTTCAAAATAGCGGTTGGGTTTATTAAGTCCTATTGTCAAACTCGAAAGTACCTTGCCAACTCTGGGACACTCAGTTTAACGTGTGTCAACTTAACCACGTTGCTACTAACACACGTCTTGTTTTTAAATGGGTGAATAATATTAATTGGTGGTGGTAGTCGTAGTGTTTTTGTTATTACTGACAGCAGTGCTTTAAGTGGACTGGTTCTCACTTGGTATGGGGAAAGTGTCTCGTGTATCATCACCTCTCATAAAGAGAGCACCAGTGTTTCCACTGACTGATAGTGTTATTTTAGCATTTTAAATTGCCAAATGTTTTGATTTGTGTTGTCATAACTTTGTTTGGAAGCATTAAAACTTTGGCAATTCGCTGACGTATTGGTTTTCTTCAGCGCCCAGGCATGCCCCCGACCAGAGGAATGCCCATGGGGGCGCCTGTTCCAGGACCATCGTACGGTTCCGGTATGGCAATGCGGCCAGGAATGCCTCAGTCTGCCATGGACTCCGCTCATAAACGATTCCTTCAGCAGCAGCAGCAACAGCAAGGCCTGGCTGTACAGAGACGTGGGTACGTGACTCCTTTCAGCTGCTGCTGCTCAGAAATATTCTTGACTAATGCACTGCGCTTCACAAGCTTAAGTGACTTGTACTATGGATCATCTCCTATGTTCCTAACAAGTAAAACAGAACAGCTGTAGGCGGAAACCAGTTGATTCTTGATCTTAGTACATCGGTGAAATTTGGACAAGCAGCTGATTTGGGGAAGACGTTGCATGGCCTTGTCTTTTGCTGCATTCTACATTTTTCTTCTCGACGTAGGTTGGCCTGAAGCACCGCAGATGTCAGTCAGGTTTTAGAAAGGCTCTTTTGTACCCATTCGTGCGAGCAAGTCTCCATGTCTCATGGCTGCCAGCGAGAGGCACAAACGTGTTTTCAAAATTACTGTGGAACAAGGGAGTGTCGTGGCATGAGGAAACCCCATGACTGCTCAAGGCCCTTAGACTGCAAAAAGTACCATGCATGATGTTAGAGCGGGTGGATTGAAATGTTGGAATTTGAACATATTACCAATGTCTATGTAGGCAGGCCAGTTTTTGGAGTAACTTTCTTATGAGTTTCTTCTGATTTGATAACAATGTTTAAAGTCTTGTACTTGTGGTAAGATGGGTACTTTTTCATGCTGTTTAGCGTAGAGCCAGTGCAATTCATTTAGATAATCTGTAGGCTCTTTCCTCATAGGTTGTTCAAAGATATGTCATCCTCAATTTTATCATTGTTTTTCAGTGTGAAAAGGCGGAAAATGGCTGATAAGGTGCTACCACAAAGGGTGAGTTTTTACAGCTGCTCCTCTGCTCTTCCTTTCCATAGACTGACATTACACAGGTTGTTTTGCGTACAAAGAAGTATGACATGGTTTCAGGACAGAACTTCTAAACAAACATTATTAATATTTTGTATTCTAGTTGTTTTTTTCAGATGTTTATAATGCACTACATTGCTCTTCAGATCAGGGACCTGGTGCCTGAATCTCAGGCATACATGGACTTGCTGGCTTTTGAAAGGAAACTGGACCAGACGATTGCCCGCAAACGCATGGAGATCCAGGAAGCCATCAAGAAACCTATTACGGTAGCAGTGACTGTCCTCATCTAAAAAGTTGTACCTTTTGTTCATTTGTTGAATTAAGTGACAGAGTGACCATTTCAACAAAGCCACACACAACACAGTATTTACTTCCATCTATTTTTTTTCCGATCACTCTGTCTGGTCTTATCAGAAATACTAAGTAAGCATTACTGATTTAAAATGTGGGCCCTTTCAACGTTATTTTAAATAACATTTGAGAAGACAGTTGAAAAATTGTCACAGAATCTCAAGTGTGGATCATGTTTCTCACGTTCACAGAACACATGCATTCTAGTCTCTAGTCTCATTCTAGTCTCATTCTAAGCATTAAAGTACACATTCTAATTCGTAGGATTTTCCATAGTGTTAGCAGTGATTGGAGAGCTCAGTTTTTGGCGATTGTGTGTGTAGTCAACGTCTGCCTCAAACGTTGTGGTCTATAGGCCAGACGGCAAACTGAGGTAAAGCAGCATTTGTTTTCCCTTTTTCCTCTTAGCAAAAGCGTAAGCTGCGGATTTACATCTCCAACACCTACACGCCTGCCAAGCCTGAGGGGGAGGAAGCAGAGAAGGTGGCCTCCTGGGAGCTTAGGGTTGAGGGCAAGCTTCTGGAAGATGTAAGCCTGCTCTGAGGGCAGCCACTCTGCAGCTGCACACACTCTGTGTACTGATGGCTTTCTTAGTAGAGGAATGCATTCCCACTCTCCTTGCTACATGAATCACAGTCTCATGGCCACATGCACATATTTCTAAAGATGACATGGTAGCAGATGCTGTTTTGGGTAAAGCTTGTTTTAAATTGTAATGTTTCTTTTTAGCTTGATCCATTGGAATGGTTGCATAAATTTTTGTCATTTGTCCAGTACGGCAAGACATTTCGAAATTCCCGCAAAGGGTTAAACAGGAAAAAAATTAATGGGTTATTTAAGCGGCTACAGTAAGAGAGTGTGAATTGACACTGTGATGTGATATCACAGGTTTTCCTGTCATGGACCCCAGGGAGTTTTTTTTTTTTTCCTCATCTCCCAAAGCTATCGCCTGATTTAGGCTTGGCTTATTTAAATATTTTTATAATCGAAAGAGGGTTTAATATTGTTTAATTTTACAGGGGTAAAATTAAAATCCAGGAAATGGTAAGAGGAGCAGTAAAGCCCACACATGCATCTGGAACAGGTTGTTAAACAACATGTTGCATATAACCATTATCGCATATGACATGTAGATTAGACCTTTTAAGTAAAATCAATGTGAGGCCATTTAGGATTGTAGTTAGAAGAGAACCCAGCACGTACAGGGAACCAGCGTGACGCGTCGAGTTAGGCCAGCACATTGAGCCAAGTCTTTGCCATACTCATGGAAAATTGCTGCTGGTGACTCGAGCCATGTGTAAAAGAAGCTTTAGCTTGGTCTTTTGGGTTCCTGTTTTAGAATGATTAAAGAAATGTGTTGGGAGCAGACCAGACTTGGTTCTTAGACTTTCTTAGACTTAATCGACTTTCTTGATTAACATACTCTCAGCAGTCATTAAATATAGGGGAAAAGGTATGTTAAGCAAGGTTCTTGGTCTTGGAAATGGGTTCTGCTCCTTCGGGTGTTTCCTGTTAGTGTCTTGAATGTCCTTGTGGTCTTCGAGCTGGGCTGGTGCGTGTCCTTGGCTTGCTCTAATGACGCCAGATGTGCTCGTTTTCTGTCCTGCACGTCGTTCCTTTCGCGAGACGCAACAGAACGGGAAGCGAAAGTCCTGCCGAGTGGGGAGGCGAAGCCCGATGCGTGTGCATTCTCCGGCCCAGGCCTGCTGGCTACAGCCGCATCTGCTCCTCAAAACAGGAACTTTGTTTTCCTTCATCGGTTTGAGCCTGGGTGGGGTGGGGTGAAGGGAGGCACGGGAGAGACCTGCGTTGTGTAAGGAGAAGTGGGAAGGAAGTGGCCTGCTAAGAGTTGCAGTCCTTGGAGCCTGTTGAGCTCCCCCAGAGCCAGCCCCCTGATGTGGAGCCAAGCAGCACAGCTGTGTTCTGTGTCCTCAGCCCTGCACAGAAACAGCTGTCTTTACTGTGCATCTTTATCTCTTCCTAGCCTGGGAAGTACAAGAGGAAGTTTTCATCCTTCTTCAAAAGCCTGGTCATTGAGCTTGACAAAGAGCTGTATGGACCAGACAACCACCTTGTGGAGGTATGGCGGTAGTGCAAGAGCAAAGCCTTGAAAAGCCACTGTGCGCTCTGAGAAACCGTCCATTCATCCGACCTCATGCTTCAGCACTTTGGAACGCTGTGAAATTAAGTATAAACACAGCGAAATTAATTTCAGCTGTTTCCCGATACTCTGGTTTGTTTTACTACACTTAGTCTGTCAGCCTTTTTTCCTGGATTGAAAGGGTATGCATCACGTTGCAAGTCAAATTAATGTAATTCAGTCTTTCAGACTGAAGGACAAACTTTATATCTTGAAGTATTTTATGCATTGGTAGGTTTAAGGTGTTTTTTTTTTTTTATTGGTTTATTTGTAACTGTTGCACTACTTTGAAATGGAATTGGGGCTTCAGTGAATTTAAGAGCATGCCCTGCTACTAGGATCTCTATGTGGTATGAACACAGGCAGTAGTATTCACACAGATATGGGGGGGGGAATAAGTTGCCAATATTAATTATGAATTTAGTTTTGCAAAGAGCGTTGTAGTATTATAGTATGTTACGTTGTAATTCTAATCTTATAAATTATGGTAAGAGTGTCTGTTCTCTTTAGTTAGGGCTGTTTTAAATGTCCTTTGTTCTTTACGTTGCTGGTTTGCTGCTGTACCCATACGCTGTGTCTGCAGTGGCACAGGATGCCCACCACCCAGGAGACGGACGGTTTCCAGGTGAAGCGGCCGGGTGATGTGAACGTGAAGTGCACTCTGCTGCTCATGCTGGACCACCAGGTAGAGCCGTGCTGCACTTGTGCTTTTAGCATTTAATCAAAAAAGTGGCTGTAGAATAGAACCGTGAAAGTCGGATTCTTGCTGGCCATATATGGTGCATGCGTCACAAGTGTTGTTCAGTCACAGCTGGTAAGACTGAAAGGAGAAAAGTTTCAGGAAAGAAAAAAAAATATATATATGTAAGAGGTGGCATGACAAATGTTGTGGTGCAGGAACACGTGTTGGAGCGCACAACACAAAAGCATTTGAAATAAGGCAGCAGGAGGACGCAGGATGATCAGTGTGTGGTCTTCTCCACAGCCACCCCAGTACAAACTGGACCCCCGTTTGGCCCGGCTGCTGGGGGTCCACACGCAGACCCGGGCCAGCATCATGCAGGCGCTGTGGTTGTACATCAAGAACAACAAGCTCCAGGACAGCCACGAGAAGGAGTACATCAACTGCAACCGTTACTTCCGACAGGTAGGGGACCCCCCCCCCCCACCAGCTGAATGGAAATGGCTAACAGTTGGCAGAAAGCCCGAGATTGATGTTTACAGATGCCCGCCCGTGTCTTGTTTGCAGATCTTTACCTGTACCCGAATGAGATTCTGTGACATACCCATGAAGTTAGCTGGCCTCCTCCAGCATCCAGACCCCATCGTCATCAATCACGTCATCAGGTGAGGAAAAGGTCCAAAGCTGTGCAGGTGCAGTCGCTATGATGAGGATAGACGATAAGGGGCATGGAAACGTCTTGTTTACTTTCAGCGTTGACCCCAATGACCAGAAGAAGACGGCCTGTTATGACATTGACGTGGAAGTTGATGACCCTCTGAAGGGCCAGATGACCAACTTCTTATCCTCCACCACTAACCAGCAGGAGATCGCCACCTTGGAGATGAAGGTCTTCTGCAGTTGTAATTGCTCTTACGAATGGCCCAGTTTAATGTCATAAGCTGTTTCTTTGGCTTAGTTGATCACGTGGGGAAAACTAAGTGATTTAAAATGGAAGGAAACGTGTGGACCTGGCTCGTGATATAGCACTGTCAGCACGTCCCTCCAGGTTTGGGAGTTTAAATCCACGCAAACACAGCTGTGCCAGGAATGACAAGGGTGTGAATGCAAGGTGCTACCCACTGGGCCACTGTGCTGCATGGTGATAACAGTTGCGCAAAATCTGTATTACAGCCAAAGGCAGCATAGCACATTTGCTGTTAGGCCAACACTGAATGTTGGCTGTTCTTTAAGCGATTGTTTGTATAGTAGCTGTCTGTCCTGATACAAGGTTAACGTATTATCTTTGTTAAAGAGGAAAAACAACAGTGACTTTTCAGTCAGTAGCAGAGTATAGCTTCTTAGTGTGACCTGAACTGTGTCCACCCCCCCCCCCCCTTAGATTCATGAGACAATTGAGTCTATCAATCAGCTGAAGACCCAGAGAGATTTCATGCTGAGCTTCAGTACCAATCCACAGGAGTTCATCCAGGACTGGCTCAAGTCACAATGCCGTGACCTCAAGGTGGGACCAGTTAATGTAAAATGGTGATATTTAAGATGTTTGTAAACTCAGTTTGTGATATTGCGTATAGCGTAATATTATGTAAAATTTTGTGGCAAAGTGACATTACTTTGAACTGTGTGTGCTTAACAGTTGATGACTGACATTGCTGGTAATCCGGAGGAAGAGAGGCGATCAGAATTCTATCAAGCACCCTGGGTCCCAGAGGCTGTTGGGCGCTACGTCTTCTCCAAGGTGGGTAAACGCATCATTCAGAATAAAGGCCTATTTTCCAACATTTGAATAGTCCTCCTGGATGGAAGTAAATGGTCCTTTTTCTTAACCGTTACCCTGGCCTTAAAATAGGTTAAACCCCTAGGTTGTTAATCCACTTTTAGAACCTTAAGATACTTGGTCTGAATATGTGCATTGATATGTAGGTAATCATCAGATGCATGTCCTTTTGTTCTCAGGTTCAGCAGCGTAGGCAGGAGCTGGAACAGGTGCTGGGCATTCGACTCACCTGAAGCATCATGCTCTCCTGTGCTCTGTCCCAGGCTCCCCTAGGGAGTAGGGTCTCAGCCTGTCCTGAAGGACACCACATGTCTCTACTGGAAATCCTACAGGCCAATGGCAAAACTGGAATCAAACGCCACCTGTCCTCTGTTTTAACTTTTTTCACTTTTTTTTTTTTTTTTTTTTCCCCTCTGCCCCCTTCTTTTAGTGTAAAGTTTGTAAATATATCTACAAACAGTTAGAAATACTGAAGGGTTGCTAAGGCAAACATAGTGACGTGAACACACTTGATCATTTAAATTTGTTAGCAGTTCAGTTGTATGTCATTGTGGGTGTGGGGGGGGGCAATCGTTTTGCATTTTTACCTTTTGCACTTGTTTTACCTTGATATGATAGGTTGGTGTGTTGCGCTTAACTGTTTTTCTGTTATAAAACATGGGTATATTTCATTTTTAAAGTAATTTGTAAGTTCTGACATGTTTTACAGTATATGCAAATTATTTTTGTATAATTTTCAAATGCAGCTTTTGGTGAAGATGTGTTTGTGTTTGCACAGCTTGTGTTGTGATGTGAAGGGGTATTTGTACCCTAGTTCAGGAAAGCCACATGTGCTTTTTTTTTTTTTTTTTTTTTTTTTTATATGTTAAACATTGCAAAAGCCGGAAAAAAAGTGTCTGGCCAGATTGGTGGTTTAACCTTGCAAATTCAAGAGCTTTTATTTTTGATGGTACTCTCAGGAAATGTGTGCAGTGATGTTGAACTAAACAATATTGTCTTCCTAGAGGGGCTAAAAATGCCTTCCATAGGCCAGCTGTTGTCAGTCAGTGCATTCTTACTTGGCGCGAATGTTTACAGTCGTTTATTTGGTGTAGTCAGGGTGTTGCACTGTAGGAAAGCCAAGAAGATGAAGCAACAAGTGGGTTTGGTGTTCCCTGGGGAGTTTAAGGCTTAACATGTGATATTGACTAGAAGTAGGAATCCAAGCCATAGATTTGTGTTTCTGAAATGCGTGCATGCGTGTGCGCACACACAAACAGGAGACATGTTAAGTTTCAGTATACAGGTCTTTTGCAGCACTTGGACTTTGGAGATAAAACCTGAGTTGAGTTTAATATTCAGGTTGAAAATATAGATAATTCATAATCATTCCAAAAACGTACAATGCTGTTCTGCTTATGTTTTTGTTACTGCTAAGTTTGCTATACTACAGAAAAAGAGAGCGTGCATTTTATATGACAAACATTATTGCAGAATGGTGTAATTTCAGGGTTTAATAGTTTTTATATTTTGCATCTTTCTAGTTTAATGAGATTGTCTGTCTGCCCTAAAGAAAGATCCCTCTCTAAATTTCTTTTTAATGTAAAATGTTAATGCAAATTCTGAATTTGTGAGGATCTTGTAGGAAATCATTCTTCACCCTTGACACTACAGCCTTTCTCTTCCTCATATTTACGATCCCTTTTCAGTTCCTTTGGATTAACAGCTTTGTAAGAACTTGAATAGGCACATTTAACTTGTCTAGGAAATGCTGTTTTTGGGGGGGAGGAGGACTGATAGTACAGAGTTAATACTGCATTAAATACAGTGAAGGGTGATGTATTCATTTTTCTGTGTTAATGGTGTCTTATCCTGGGGAAAAACTCCTTCCTAGGTTGGGTAGAAATTTCTGTTTCTTTGTTATGGTGCAGAATTTTTTTTTCAAAAAGGTGTTGAAAAATGTGCCATTTGCTTTTTTTAATTAAAACCTTTTCTAACTTTTATACGCAAGTATTTTCATTTACTTTGTACGTTTATAAAATAAAGGTCTCACCTACACAGTTGCAAGTATTTGTCTCTTTTTTTCTATACGAAAAATATATTTTTTTTATATAGAGTGAACTGATTTAAGAAACGTTATGGTTGCGTCTGTTTTGTAAACATTGGTGACCTGGAATTAAGGTAGGAAGAAAAAGCTTAATGAATACATTTATAATAACATTGTGCGGTCTATGTTTGCCATCCTTAACCAGTGCTGACGTAAGAGTTGGGCAAGTTTTGCTCTTCACTTGGGCCCCTAAAACTTCTGCTTCATATTGGAATGTCAGATCGTTTGAAAGTGTTCAATGACAATGGTGTGTGCAAACAGGGAAATCAGGTTTTATTTGTTGTTTGGGTTACGTGTACAATTTGACCTGCAATGTGAATTGTACATTCCTACGATTTTGACTTTAATTTAAACTTAATGAAAAATTGAAAATTGTAGACTATAGATTGAGCATTAGTTGGTGCAAACTGCGTGTTCCCAGCGTTGGTTATACGGCAAACGTTACGAAAGTGCCGAGCGAAGGCAGAGCTTCCCGCTAGATGGCGCTGCAGTTTTTACTGCCCCTATTGAGCCGCGAGTCGGTTACATGACGGAAACGCCGTCTACTTCCCACGTACAAGTAAGTTAAAGATGGCGTTGGACGGATTAGACCATGTAAGAGTAAGCATAAAAAACGACTTTAATGTTGCTTGCAGTTTTTTCGTAGCAGTCTGTACTCTAAGGTGCAGCGTCGAAACATATCTGTAAGGTTTTGAGTAATTTCTTTAGATAGGAAACTGAATATTGTGTAAAGACCCATATTTGCCGGTTTGCTGTCTCATTGTGCTGTTTACCAATCTGCTTAAAGGTAAAAATGAGCATGTTAAGCTGTTAGATATGAACGTTGTTTTCGTGGCTTAAATATGTTTTTATGACATTCAGTGCAGTGTATTATAACAATAAACACAATACTTTACCGCTGCCTCTTAGTGACAAGCGTCGGCTTTTTTATAATGCTTTTAAAGTTAGCTCGTAAGCTAACGTATTGATCAAAATCTGTTGTAAAACATTTATCCAGCACTTAGAGAATTCCAAAAACAGTGGCTTTACTTTTCATACGTTAACGGTTCATCTTTAAACAGCGATCAATTTTCTGGTACGAAAGATCGGTTTTTAATTGTAATAGCAACCCATTCCGTCCGTAGATCAGACAATCTGTCTTACATTTGGCAGTGTTTTGTTGATGTGATATGAACACAGTTACATTTTCAGATGGAAATGGAAGATGGAAAAGGGGGTTCTGGGCTCAGACAGTATTACCTGTCCAAAATAGAGGAGCTTCAGGTGAGTGTGTATGTGTGTGTGTATA
>JABJVR010005561.1:0-13398 GCA_025773905.1 Chitala chitala | reverse complement strand
GTCCACCATCACCTTCTGTGGTTGAAGGACACAACTCCAAATGGTACCCTGCCTGGGGTAAATCCCAAATGCTGACTGGCTGAAGTAACAACAGGATGTTGTCTGTCCTCTCCCACCCCACGAGATCATGTGGAGCTCAGGAATTAAGGTCAGTTGATGCCAAGTGTGCACAAAAATTGGGGGGGAGACTCATCGTTTGACACATCAGGTTGTGCCATGAAAGCAAATACCATCACCCATCTCACTCATAAATTCAACTGCCCCTATTTTAAATGAGGTGCTATAGTAAAATGAAAAACCTCCATTAGATGCAACAAATATATACAGTATTTATAGAAATGCAAGTTAAGGTCTGATGACTTTACTACAATAAATTATGTGTCCTTTAACAATAATGGGCCAAAAAAAAAAACAAACAAAAAAAAACTTGCTGTAGGTAGCTGAAAGGCCTTGATACGCGCTGTATGTTATAGAACTCTATAATAGCCGCTCATATAAATATTGACAGACAGTTGTTAGCCTGGCTTTGTTCTGTAACTTAGCCTAAGACGACAGTTAACTGGTGAGATACTGTTAATTATGGCTACAAAATTAATAGTAATTGTCAGTTTGAAGAGCTCACAAAGATTAGACTGCTACACAAAGTTAAAAAGTGTCCAGAAGTGTTTTTTCAGTCATAAACTGTTTGCCGACAAGATAATTATAGGTTAATGTAGCCGTCTGTACCGGTGTACACAACAGAGAGTTTGAGGTTATAATCGGACAAAAGACAATATGTTTTTCTATTTCTTTTAACAAACTGACACTGCAGACTTCTTAATCATATTAACCCTGCATTTGGCTGCCAAAATTATACCAGAGGCGAGTTTATTAGAACAAAAAAGCAACAAACGCATGACAAATTCTTCTCGCTGAACGCAACACGAGCAAATAAAACTCTTCCGCTCCAGCGACAGCAGCGCGTAATGCGCGTGCCCGAAAGAGAGGCGAAAGCGGCTGTCCGCGTGAACGGAGCCGAGCAGGCGAGGCGATAAACGCAATGTGCCGGGGGGGGCGGCTAATGTAAGGCAGGGAAATGCCCACAGGAACAGCTGTATGTAACCCGCAACGTGCAATTAGCGGATTTATTTTTATCTGCAACACCCTAGCACATTAGGGGCCAAATTGACTCTGGATTTCACAAACGTTGGGGGTGGGATGAAAAGGGGGGGGAGGTTTCTTCTGAACACTAGTTGTGCTAATGTGTGCACTTTATTAATGTGATGCTGTGAATCAGAGTACCCCACTGATCCAGGGAGGAAGGCAGCCTCCACTCAGTGTTGAGTCATAATTCCCACAGTCCAGGGCAAAAAAAAAAAAACGCATGTACGGTCTCAAAACTGGTTTAAACGAGTCCCAATAAGAAACGAAATATTCTGAAGAAACCGTCACAATTATGATAAAATGTTCCCAGGCCAAATGTAAATAGTTTTTATTCCACACCGGGTGTTATCCAAGTACCCTTGTTTCCCTTAATTTTAGCCATGCAAAAGCACCAAGTTACTTCATACAGGTCCAAGACTAATCCAAATTCATTCCAGAATTTGGATTAGTCTTTAAATTATTGACTGGTATTTTTAAGATCAAATTCAATAACGCGTTTCACTGTTGTACTATTAAAACAAGTAGTTTAAAAGAGTCTGTGTATTGAACTAAAGGGCTACAATTACCTCTTTGAAATGTAACTCTTCATAATCTAGAACACAGTGACCAGTTCCAATTCCGTGACCACCAATTCAAGAGCTCACAGCTGCTTCCATGGCGATGAAGAGCCACGCCTTCTCATTCTGAAGTCATTCTAAGGTGTTTGAGACTGAAGAGTAACACTCCAGTGCTCACTGATTTTTTTTGCCTCACTGTTTTTTAAACCTCTCCCACTTCCATTTCAACAGAGGAAATGGAATCACAATGCCTGTCCTGACTGATCTCCCACATTACCGTGAAGTGCCAAAACTCCCCACAATTTCGCTTCTGTGCCACGCATCTCCTGATCTGGGATCAGGCGGAGCTGCGTGCTGTGCGGCTAATTTGGCGCTGGCTGCGTGCCGTACCTATTAACAGGCCGGCTGGTACGGACATGTTCTTCCAGGCGACATTTTTAAAAACTGTGAATTGAGTCTGTGAGCTACTACGATATCTATTTATGTGGAATGCATGTAACAGCATGAGTGCATGAACGGTCATATCCCATAGCCTGTCAGCTGTTTGCACACTGGGGGATGTTCTGGAGATATTGGAGCAGGAACTATTCATTTGTCAGCATACAGGTCTTTCATGTTTTATATTATGAAAGTGCTTTCAGTTCTGTCAGAATACAAAAAATTACTGAAGACGTACGTTTTCAATATCCTTTTAGTTTCAAAGAATGGCAACCATAATATGACTGAGATTAATCAAGACGAGATTCCCAAAGGTGGTGCTACGGAGAAATGTGTGCCTTTGTGGTCATGGTGGTTTTTTTAGGTGCGCGAATTGTTTCTTAGAGGGACTGGCTTGGTGAGGCAAGCTGTGAAAACGCAAAGCCCAGGTGAGCTTCACTTTGTAGGAGGAAGCAGGAACACTCGTAAGATCAGAATTCACGTAAATTTAATGCCCTTTGCGAAACACTTTTGGAGTACAGCTTTGTGTGTTGTCACTTGTTTTGGTTGAGTGAGCAACACACTCAGCCTTTATGTTCTTTTCTGTCATGTAGCTGTTTTCTCTGCCCTTGACCCACCAGCTACCATGTTCTGTTTGAACTCCAGGGCTGGTCCCTCTCTAATTGTTTAAAAGCACACGTCTTTTTGAACTGCTGGTGTATTTGTTTGGCTGCTTTGAGTTTGCTGTAGCAGCAATGGGTAACAACTTCACCAACAAATATCACACGCCTCAAAGAAATGGAGGGTAGAGGAATAAAGACAGCAGTGGGCAATGGGGGGAAAAAAGAGTGAAATACAGAGTGGAAGAGATTAATTAGATGTATTGCAGAGAGAAAGAGAGAGCCAGAAGTAAAGGGGGAAGCTGCCCTTACCTGCTAAATCGGCCACGTCTGTGGTGGAGATGTTGCGCAAGTTCGGCCGCACTTTGAAAGTTACTACAGGGCTGACGACACTGTGAGAAGACAGAGAAGAACTAGGTCAACAGAACAGATACAGAACAACATACATGTAGCCTCACCATAGAGTTCCCGCTTGCTTGTATTTTTTTTTGTTTCTAAAACAATAAAAAATAAAATTGCTATAAAAAAACGTGCAGAAATTCCACATACTGAAATGATGCTTACCTCTGCTATCATCCACCTTCCTTCACATCTAAGCCATTTAAGGCTATGCTATCACATCTGGAAATACTCATGACATTCACCTCAGGCTGTGTCAGGGCTGTTTAAGTACCTGCTATCACTTTTGGTGATCCTCAGACCACTCACCTCAGGCTGAGTCTGGGCTGTTTAAGTACCTGCTATCACTTTTGGTGATCCTCAGACCACTCACCTCGGGCTGAGTCAGGGCTGTTTAAGTACCTGCTCTTGCTGCTCCAGTGAAGAACGTTTTTCCATGCCACATTACAGCTGTACCGATTTTTCTTTAACCAGTAATGACCACAGTAACGAGCATAATGTTCATTGGATTCTGGGAAACTTTTTGCAGACGCTCATTTACGCCTACAAGTTGTCAGAGCTGCCCACAGAAATGTTATCTCATAGATATTCAAACTGGCGTTTTAATATCCCAGACTGATGGACTTCAAAGACTAACAGCTTCCTATGTATTATAAAAACTGTTGGAAAACTTGGAATCATAAAATAATAAAATGACAATTGTGCTGCACGTGTGACAATACCGCACTTCATTGTGCATGAGGGATAATCAAGGAATGGGAAGTTAATTACCTAAGTTATATAAATCATTAATGGTATATTTCATACATAGAATGTGGCATGTGTCATCTCAGAACACAATCACATGTCGATTCCTTCAGTGAACATGCTATCAAGCTAACTCTCCTGTTGAGTTTAGCCTTCCTGCTACAGAATTAGCTTACACTGTACGAGTTTTGAGGGAAAATAAATGCAGAAGGCAAGTTTTTGACCAGCAAACCAAAAATCGTGGAGTTTAATATTTCGAATGAACAAAGAACAAGAGAGAGAGGAAAATGGCTTATAGGAAACACGTAATAACTGTTGCCCTCCTAAAAGGGGCAGTTGGCTTGGTGAGTTCAGTTTCGTGGCAACCTTTACAATACTAAGATACGCCATACATAACTGGTCCTGGGAAACAGCCCCCCGTCTTCCACCCTTTCTCTCTGTCTGAGAGCAGAACTGTTGTATTATAATCACAACCCGCCTACCTGTCAGTGTAGAAAATTACAGTTATGGTAAGTTCTACAACTCTTGGTTTGAAAAAGTTTTGATTATTTAATCACTACCACCCAAGTCCATTTGTTGCTAAAGGTATTATTTTAGTTCTATTCCTGATAAAATTACTTACTGATGCTCTTTTGAAGACTGCTCCAATGCCTAGAAATTTCACAATGCACACATGCTAAAATGTCTACCTTTGTCTTAGCTCCCAATGCTGTTTTTTCCCACATATGTGTTGTGTAGAAACTATAATTAGGCATGTGTTGCTGCAAACACTCTTCAAATGTGTTGTGAAGAGAACTAGAACGGGTTCCATGTGGTGCAGCAAATGAAAAGTGAGGTCTTATGATGCCCCACCAATGTGCATGGCTCAGAAGCCCCACCTGGTGGTTGCACTGTGAAACACACAAATGTGACCTCTAAGATCTACAACAAATTGTGTACTGTTTGGGGTCTGGATTATTCTGGTGTCTAAATCAACAAAAAAGACTGAACAGCAACTGAAACATCATATACACAAAAAACACAGACAGAACTCATTATGTTTGCTGAGGTTGGATGAACCCTACTGGAGATGCAAGATCATGTAAGCAGTCAAGGGATGCGCCTCTGTGTGAGCCACACCTTCAGAACCAAGAATGAGGGATAAGTAAGGGAGTAGAGCACCCCCTACAGGTCCACGCTAGGTGGTAAAAAAAAAAAAAAAACTAGTGCTTATGTAACCAAAGATCAGTCTGACACAAAGACACCTTTAGCCTCTAAAGATGACAGAAGCATCATCAGAAGAGAAAAGAGATCAATGGACCTCAAAGACATGTTGAGCTGTGCAGTCTGCACGCGATGCAACTGTGTAATGGAGGGGAGGATACACACACAGGCACACTACCAAATAGGCTGGTTTTTTCCACTACTCCTCAGCACCTGTGATTCACAGCACAACAGAGCACTTAGAAGCCATTTCAAACCAGCAAACATCAAAGACTGTTTGTACGACTGCATCCATAACAACACCCTTCGGCGCAGCCTCTCATCCGTCGACACGTGTTTATTTACATGAGCATACAAATAATGAGTCGGGGAGAAAGAAGGGAGATCGCTAGGCAGAAAAAAAGAGGTGTCTGAGGGGACAGGAGAGCGATGCTGCTGGAGCATCCTTATTGCAGACAGTGCTCTGATGAGACAATGTCAGACACAGTCCAGCGCCCTCAGGACTGCACAGCAGGCAAGGCTACCGTGCCACAATGTCGACCGGCGGGGTGCAGTCGCGTGATCCTTCCCCGGCAACAGCATTCCGCGTACATCACTGTCCGCTTACCCCGACCGATTTTTGAGACCCTCATCATGCAGACTGCTGCAATATTTTGCGAGCTTCTATGAAAAGTTCCGAGCTGGAAAAAACGTGAAGATTCTGAAAATGTTCGCACCCCTAACAAATGATTTCAGCAGTTGCTTCCCAGGCTTGTTTATCTATGTCAGCTGCCAGCCATCTCAGTTATGTCAGCTGTCAATCATCCAAAGCCCAAAAATATTAGACTTTATAATAGGAGATAAAGGATGGGTGGGACCCGACATATCTTTCAGTCCATAACATCTTTCTCAGTTAAGTCAAACGACAAGTTAATGGGCAGAACAGGAAGTAGAATTGGAAATGACGGTGCGTGGCGTACGTACGACAGCTCGAGAAAGTCGGACATCTGCAGCTTGACGCGGCGGGCGAGCACTTCCATCAGATGGAGGCCTTGGTCGGTCGACAGGGAGCTGTGGAGAGAACGGGCAAGACAACATCATTGTGAGTGGGATTCAGCTGCAGGTACTGAAAGTGGAGAGGGTGGTCAAACGTCCACAAGAGAACCGTCACTCTCGATCGACCCCTGCCCATGTGTCCGTCACCGGCACCGAGGGAACGGTAACCACGGGAATGATGGATCACCTGGACGCTCCACCAATGACAGAGACAATAAGGTGCAAATAGAGCTGTCAACAAGGAGAGCGGCTGACCAGCTCCATTCACTCCCCCTGCCCCCCCCCCACCAGCCCTTGACACCACCTGCACCCGCGACACGTCCGGGAACCCAATAAACACATCAAAATTACATCCAGGCCCAAGACGACACACATCCTGGTACAGAAATAAATTCTACCACCACGGCTTACATCACTGACCCATTAAACAGTTTGAAACGTTATCAAAAGCTGTTAACTTGGAACATAAAAGGCAAAGTATACTATATACTGATATAGTTTTAATTGGCAGTAGTTGGCCCTGGAATAAGGGGTTATATGTAGATAACAAGGTGATTAATTAAATAGCGTAACCTATCTTTATATTTACTGTTTGTAAAATAAACTGTACATACTGAATTTAACCACTATACTGGAATTACATTTCTATATGCACATTATAGTCTTCTGTCCACCTGCTACAGAGTTTGGTTTCACAGTGAGGTGGGGGAGCAACCAGATTACTGTCACTCGAAGGTGACAACGGCACAAACAGGAGCAGGACAGGAGGACTGAAAAACAAGCTTCGGAGCGAATTGCATCAGCGGCAGTGATGGACACGCTTCGTGCCCTGCCGCAGAAATGATAAAGGCGCGGGCGCTGAAGACCAGCGGCCAAACGGCAGCAGGGGGTTCACGTCTGTGCCAGAATCTCTTTTTTTCAGGTTTGTTTGCTCCTCGATTAAGCCGTGTAGGAGAACACGGAGGCGGTCAGAGCAGAGCTTGATGGGAAATGGCAGTGCAGGTGGGGGGGGGAGGTCTACACCACTCTTTGAGAATCCTTGTCTGTTTTCTCATGCCAGATCAGTTGGTTACCTGACATGGGTTACAAATCCACTCATTTAGACAGCTAAATGCTTCTATAATGAGTCACATTATGACTGACAGTTGGAATAGAGTTAAAAGACACGTACGTGTGACCTGAAGGTGGCCAGATCTGCTCCCTGGGGCAGTTAAGTTTATCACCTTCCTGCATGACATGTAACCTGGGCTAATCCATTAAAAACACCCAGCAGCATAAATGAGCAAAAACAGTCTAGGGTTGGTTCCACAGGAAAAAGCTGTCCGCCAAGCAAAAAACATACACTGATCTCAATAAAGGTCACATCAGCAGTTCTCGGGAACTGCAACACCCCCCCTTCGGTCACATGACCACGTCACGATCTGTGGGTCCAACCAGATGTTCTACCTGCAGACACTGATATTCGCAAACAAGTTCAGCCCATTTTGCTGTGCTCATTATGTTTGGTTAAACAGCGTTTCTTTCTCCCTCCCTACTCTTCCAGGACTTTGTTAAACATTTATGTGATGTGCTAACAGACTTGTGAGCCTGGCAGGACTGTGCCCCCACCCTGGTGTTAGCGATCTTTAGGCCGGCCACGCACTCTGTGTCAGTGATGATGTAGCCGTAGTCATCCTTGCTCTCAGCCGTGGAAGAGACAGACTTGACGTCGAGCTGCAACTCTTCCTCGAAACGCATGTCCTTCTTCTGAGGCTCTGCGTACTCTCCGGCAGGGGCGGGGCCAAGGGCGGGTTCAGGGGCGGGACCAGAGACCTGCTCAGAGGCAGGCCCGGAAGGTGCTGCCTCTTTTTTCTCCATGGCGATGTCTGTCTGGGTGGTCCTGCTCTTCACACTCTCTACCCCAACCCCTGGGGGGGGCACAAAGCCCTGGCCTTCATACTCCTCCTGCTCTTCCATAGAGGCATCCCTCCTGGGTTCATCGTTAGATGAAACCTGATCCAGGTACTCCAGCAGCTTACTGACCAGGCCTGCGTCCTGTTTCCAAACATAAGAACCAGCCTTTCTTTAACACCAGCTCCCTTAACATAATTTGCCAGGCTGGATTTCCCAGGCCGGATTCCTGAATCACTTAAGAGGTCACATACCGTCACAACATTCACATAGCTTGAGTTGTCTAACCAGACATAAGTCATAAAGAAAATAAATGCCAAATTTTATTATATAAAGTAAATACAACTTCCTGTTTCTGCCATAATCAATCAGAGACATTGATTAACGATGTCTCTGACTTGCATTTACTCAAACACTCAAAACATCTATCAGGTTAAAAAATCAGTACTGAATACCTTATCGCTGGAAACAGGTTTTTCTGCCTGGTCTGTTTCTCCGTCTGTCAGAAAGGAAAAGTTATTATTGCTGATGTGTAATGCACAGCAGAACTTCAGGGGGAAGATTTCTCACATGTCAGTGTTGGTAGCTCTGTAACAACTATATAAAATATGTTAAATAAAATTATATAACTTTCAGAAAGGCCATTGTAAATCGTATATAATTAAAATTGACAGACTTATTGTGATATATGTAACTGACAATGTTTATTTGAATAATATTTTACTAGCTATATGCAAAACCATGTAGTCTCAACATCCTTATATGATACACAAAATTAAACGTACTAAATCATGCTAATTTGAATTAAATGTAAATGTGCTCATATACTTTAATTGTTCATAAATAATCAGACAACTAAAAGCTGGCATGATACATGTTAAAACGGATATGTGTTTAGATGAGAATCTCTCAGCTCAACACCCTAACCACTACGCCACCTGCTGGTGGGCAAAGATACCTTGGTGCTGGGCATCATCAGCCAGTAATGGACTGGGCTCGGGCCCCCTCTTCATCTCCCTCATGGCCGCCGCAGGCCGCGTGCCCCGGGTTGCCTGGGCGTCCACCACCTGGAGGGCGTCAGCGATGGAGTCCGCCAGCTCCTCAAGCTTGCGGCCGCTCAGCGCATCTACGTCCACACTGTGCCTGCTCAGCTGTGCCACCACATTCTGGATGAACTTTTCTGTGGGAGGGGGGCAGACGATCCGCACACATTCAACACTTCCAAAAACAGACACGATGCGCCAAAACACAGGGTTCACAAATTCAAGATTATAAAGAGATGGGTGACAAATTAAAAGCCAATTTACGTAAAGTAAATGTGGACGGATGGACACAGTCTGATGACTCCCTGCACTGACATTCTCAGTCACCTGAGGAACACCTGCTCTTCTGTATTTCCTTATATATCCCACTAACCTACGACCATCAAGGTCATCACATGTGGGCTGTTGACTATAATGTCCAACCCTATTCACTGATGTCTTTCCCATGGTTAATGCAGACACCACTTTAGTCACTGTTCCTAATGAAACACCAGCCAGTTGAGCAGTATTAGTCACCAAAGCTCCTACCCCAACAAGGAACCCTCTGTTCAAGTCCTTTAGATCTTTTCCTCTTGCCATTTTGATCCAAAATCAAAATCAGCTGAGTCTGCTCACCATGTTTATCCATGCCCCAGAGCATGATGGGATGGATGTTCACTGTTTAGTGC
The DNA here is from genome assembly GCA_025773905.1 of Chitala chitala. Classification (NCBI taxonomy): domain Eukaryota; kingdom Metazoa; phylum Chordata; class Actinopteri; order Osteoglossiformes; family Notopteridae; genus Chitala; species Chitala chitala. Next base: position 3,676 of record JABJVR010005561.1, on the reverse strand, counting down.
ACTTGCATGGAAGCATCTATATTCGTTATGTGTCTCCACTCATTTATTCATCTTTTTGCTTTAATTTGTCACCGGTCTGTACAAATTGGTTTGCGTGTCAGTGTAGTAATTAAACAGGACAAGACAATAAAAGCAGAGTAATCCGCATGGATGGGTGAAATAAATGTTTGTGTGTGTGTAAACAAAGACAGGGGTTGTCATGCCAACTGTGAACCATCCACCCGCTCAGAAACATTCAGAAATGGCTTCCTACCGTCCACTGCACTCAGAGGGTCTTTCTGGCGGTTGAGTCCAGCCTTGAAGAGAAGAAGCCGGTTGCTTTTGGGCCTCTGGGTTCTGGTAGCCTGGGGTGATGTCTGCACCTGTGGAGGGGGCACTCCTCTGTGCCCATCTGAGATTTTCAGGGGCTTGGACGCCTGTGTACTTTCGCTCCCTCGGACAGGGCTGGCCACGGGGGCGTCGGACAGCCTCCCTGCCAGGTACCTTTCCAGCGTGGCGATGAGCTCCTTATTTGCAGGTCGCTGGTCTCCAGGAAGGGGGGAGCCCAGGGGGGATGGCTTTGCCGCCAGGGGCCTGTCACGGCTAAGGGGCCTGTAGGAGGGGGCCTGGGACAGGAGAGAGGATGGGGGCTTCCCTTTGGCCTGGGACTGTGAACGGAAATAATCTGCAAAACGCTGCGGGTCATCCTGTAAGAAACCAAAACGAAACTTACACATTGAACTAACAGAAAACTATAAATAACTATACATCAAAACCAGTCCTACAGAAATCCAGAATTACATTCACACAACTACATAAGAACACTAAGCTGCACATTTATCCTGTAAAACATCTTTCACACACACAAGTGCATTCGTTAATGCACCTCCCGACGCTCCTCTTTTCTTCAGATGATACTTTCACGTAAAATTACATTTTCAGCCATCAAACCGACTACGCACAGCCTCTAACGTTACTAACTGTGCAAACTGTTTGTTAAACTTGCACACCTAGTTTGTTCTCACAAAATACCAGCATGAAGTTAAGAACTAAACTAAAAAACACACAAGGCTAAGTTCGGGCACCGACAATCCCTCCTGCTTGGTGTCTGCTGTTTTGTCCAGTTGGCTCTCCTATTTATTAATATACTGCACCAGAACACCGACCATCTACTGCTGCTGACCATTAACATGTACCATTTTTCGCAGGTCTCGAAGACTCCTGCTTGGACAAAACCTGACATGTTTCACACACCTGGCTTGGAGGTCTTTCTGCCATAGCTCTCTGTCCAGTGAGTGTGGGCTGCTGGGGGAAGGGCCCCGCCCCTGTCCGCTGTAGGTACTTCTGCAGGGAGCGGCTCAGCTCCGCCTCCCCAGGCCTCAGCCTCTGTCCCCCTGTCCTGTCACGGCTGAACACACGTGAAGAGAGACCACAGATAAGCCACCCACCAAGCCAGCTCACGGTCCTCACTCAAGGAATATTTGCCTAATCGAAGAAGAGAGTTAACGGACGTGGGCCCAGAGCCCTTGAGCTCACACACAACATGCCGGAGAATAACCGCGCTACAACTGAGCACACGGGGCCACAGCAGGTACCATGAGCACCCACCTGGGACTGCTGCCACCACTCACAGAGCTGCTTTCTGGATACTGATAGGACACCTTTCGCAGTTTGGACAGCTCCTGGGCAACCGCTTGCTGTGTGGCATCATCGTTCCAAGTTAACCCTGCGGTGGAAGGGGGAGTGGCAGCGGAACACCTCATTACACAGCACGTCCACCTTCTCGTGTCCAACGCTTCTCACACACTAATTACAATGACAGCTCATGTTTAACAGCGGACCACCATGTAGCCCAAAACGCAGTCAAATGAATCAAAAATGAACTAATGAAAAGCTAGCGAATGTACTTTAACATGAAGACACAGAATAGCATGGTATACAACAGGGTATGTGAACGAATAAAATTTTACACAGGAGAGCTCAGAAATTCCAGAATACCCACAAACACAGTCTTGATTTAGATCGTTATAATTCCACTTTCACAAAAACTCGATACCAAGAACTCAATACCGTGCGTCTATGGGAAGCAGAGACATTAAAAGGATAATCTAGATCCGACCTCGTTAGCCCAGTTCTTCATCCATTTACATAATTATGTAAATTTATTTCCATGGCTACCAGACGAAGTTGCCAGCTACGCAAAGCTGTGATGTGTCCCATGACAACCCCTGAACATGACACGCAAGGCGGAGGCCACGGAAGCCTGGACTCTGGCCAAGCACATTTACCCCAGCCAGGCGAGATGCTTGGAGGAGCGGTGTTGGCAGAAACCTGTTAGCTTCCCGGGTGCTCCTGAAGCACAGCTCCTGCCATACGGGGAGAGATCTCACATTGGTGCGCCTCCCGCGTAAAACGGCGGCAGTCAACCATCGCCGTAACACGACTCACGACACCGGTGACCGCAGCTGTTTTTCGAACAGACGGCAGGTGACGCGTGGGCTGGTTTAATGGGGACCCCCCTCTGCGCGGCACGACAGACGCTCCATAGCATAACCACGCGAGCGGAACGGTCCCTCGCCCTGTGTCTCCCTCTCAGCTGGACTCCACCTCTCTGAGTGAAACAAGGCCTCAGACTTCATCATCCTCAATCTCCCTCACTCCCAGCCCTCACCAGCACACAAAGAGGACTGCACTAACGCCCTGAACAAAGGGTAGAAGATCTTCCAATAGATGCCGCTGTTAATAATGTCATTTACTGGAGCCATACTTAGGTCTAGGGAATCAGTGTGGTCATTATTGGTCATTATTGTTCTCGACATCTGGAGCCAAGACAGAAGCAGAGAAATCTTTAGCTAATGAGCATATGGACAAGCCTGCTGAAGTGACACTAAGATGAAGGCTCTAGGCCTCACCCAGCTGAGAAAGACAGCGGTGGCCCTAGCAGATGTTTCATCACACCTGCTTTTCCCAGCTGAGCTGTTGCCAGGGAGATTTCCTGCACTTAGGTGGGCAGTGAGGGGGAAGATGGTTGACCCTTAAATAGATCACAATGAGCCTTCACTCATAGCAAGACAAACAGTATGGCCCCATTCAAATGATACAGGAGTCCATCAAGGTAACAGCACAAGCCGGAAGCGTAGCCTTCAAAGCAAGCAGGATGTTCTGGGTGATGTTATTGTTTTGCTGTGTAACGCCACACTGCCAAGACAATATTTTGCAGTGATACTCAATATAGGTATAAACAGTTGTGCCTGGATGTGTCAAGGAATCTGAGTACTGTATATCCTGTTCTATGAATAGAACTGGACATGACCTCTCAAAGTCCTGTATTAGCAAACAAGTCAGCAAAACAGTCATTAATACACAGAGACAACCACAGCTACAAGGCAATGCATGGCTGTGGCTTGGTTAACAAGGGAAAAAACCCTCACATTCACCTTTTCAGATTTAGTGATGTCAACATTTTGGAAACAAGTCAAGATTTCTTCCACTGTTGTGTAAGACTCCTCTTAGCATACAACGCAACTCAAAGTTGTTCATAATTCCATTCATCAGCTGTCTGCTTACGTCATTTATCAAAGTCTGAGGAAAAACCGAACCCCAAATTATCTTACAAAAATCACACACACACACACACACACACACACACACACACACACACACACACACACACACACACACACACACAGAGAGAACA
>JABJVR010005559.1:0-50223 GCA_025773905.1 Chitala chitala | reverse complement strand
CACACACACAATACATACAGGTAGTCCCCGATTTACGATGGAGATGCGTTCCAATGACCCCTTCGTAACTTGAAAATATCATTATGTCATAAGACAAAATAAATACACACTCAAAAAAAAAATACTCGTTCTAACACAGAGACAACTGAACTCTGTCGATCGCTAGCGAGAGTGAGGCGTCTCACAAGGCAGGAGATGGGTACGTCCCGGCAGCGTCCCAACGTATCGTACCGCATGCACTGCTATGTTTGCCTGCCGCGTGAAACTTAGAAATACGACAAAATTGTTAAAATATTTTATCTTCATCATAAAATCGAACCATTGTAACTCGGGGACCGTGTGTGTGTGTGTGTGTGTGTGTGTGTGTGTGTGTGTGTGTGTGTGTGTGGGGGGGGGTAGGTAGCATTTTTTAATACAGGTACATCATTTTTACCTGGTCATTTTCAAAAGTGTGGGCACGCCTGGTGTATAACAACATGAATGGCTGTTTCAGTGTTTTGTTTTCTCCCCATTTCAGACAAACACTGGGAAGAGCTTTCAGGCGACAGCCTTATTTGAGAATGAGGTGGACATAACGTTCTACAAACATGGTGGGATCCTTAAGTTTGTGGCTCGGAGCTTGCTGCCACCATTGCCCTGACGAGGCCCGCTCTGCGTGGAGCCCTCCTCGGTCGCCAGCTGTGGCTCGGTCCTGCTGAAATGCCCAGCGGACTTCTCTTCTTGGTGCATCCTGTTGCTCCTTTACCCATCCTTCAGAGATATGCAGACGCTGATGCCACGTTTCCTGGCTGCAGCTCGATGACCCTCGTCAATCGGTCAGCAACGGCTAGGCCTGCCTTGAACCACGGGCACCTCTCATTTAGTCCAGGCCTGGCACAAACTGTCTTTTGGTTGTGATCCGTTGTCTTCTACGCCTTTCTTGCACTTAAATATTCTGTACACTTTAACAGGGCTGTGGTAAATGTGAAACGCGTTCGAATTTCCCCCCGTCCTCTGTTTCCGTATTGTACTTGTTGGCTGTTGATTTACCTTTGCATGGTATAGATTTGCCGTCCTACTTTGGTTTAGCTGCTGCGACGCAGTTACCCAGCATGCAGTCCTCCCTTGAGCGTTTCTTTGGGTCCTCTTGCCAGGTTACACTTGTATTTCAGAACTGATGACCAACAAAAGCTGCACGGTGCCACATTACTGCTATCATTTTACTGGTTTTAGATTTTCCAAGACTTATTCACTTTTGGTGGATAGTCCAAACAATCCCAATGATTCCTGGTGTTTTCCCAGACTGCTCAGTCTGACACCTGTAACTTCACAGTCATGTCATGACTGTAGTAGGTACTTGGTGCAAAAAGAGACCAGTCAGACTTCATCTGTCCTTATTGTTCTTTTTCCTGGTATTGTAGACCTTAAGAACATTTAATTATATACAAAGTTACAGCAGTTACTCATGAAAATTGAAATTCAGTGCCACACCTGTTTTAAAAAAGAACTGTACGAGCAATATCCTTTTACGTTTTGACTTGGCAGTTGCAAATTAATTTTCGGATATTGAGTCACGCTAGTAACCAGTCCCTAGATAAGGAAAAAAGCTGAGCCGTAAAATAACTCAAACTGGTATAAAATTACGTTCAGCCCCATAGCTGTGCTGCACGCCCTTTTTACCTCGGTCTAGGGAGCAGTTTCTCTCCTTCTCACTTAATTTTTTTTTTTTAAATTATTATTAAGCTAATGTCGGTACATCGTGTAAGACTGCCAAATTGTGCACTGTCTGCAAGTTATGTTGCCATGTTTTTCCTAAGATCTCTCTAGACGCAAGAAGTGGATTGTTTAAAAATATATATTTACCGACTTCAGGCCGGTTGTCGTACGATAAACGTGCACCCAGGGAAAGCTGCAAAGATGCATTTACTGTGTACCGTCCATCATCAAAAGAGACTGCAGCGTTGGGTGTGTGCCGGTCCCCGCTAGACTCTCGGACGTACGCCTGGATGCTGACGTGTGGTTGATGGTTTGCGTGGGCTTTTTTCGCCTGTGCCGCTGTCCGTGTTTTTAGATGGCCCGCGCGTGCCCAAAGCGAGCTATCTGCTGCACGAGGTAGCCGTGTGTCTAACTTAAGGTTCTGTACCATGAGGCTGAGGAGTGTTCGTGTAGGCTGCGGACAGAAGATGAACTCCGTACAGCTTTTTCGTGAACGTAAGTCTAACCGATATATAGTTGTGTATGTTGTGGTGCTTTATTCATAGCTTTTTTTTTGTTTTTGGTAGTAAAGCTTTTGGAAGCAAATGGTCACTAATTTGCATATTGAAACATTTTGACAATATGCAATGTAAAATCATATCACAGCAAGCCAACCAGAAGTGGAATTGTATTGTAAAAATGTATCAAATTCTGTAACAATGGTGATATTGTAAATAATTTTTAGTAAAGAGTCAAAAATAAAAATTGGGCCTTGTGTTTAAAATAAAATGCAAAAATATTTGCTGCCAGTATGTTGCCTCTTGGGTGGGTTGTGAGACTTCTTTTGATTTTTAATACAGTGGCTGGTATTTCTTCAGAAACACAGAACTCAAGTGCTGCTTATGCACTGTTCCCCCAAATCCTCCTTATTTTTGTAGTTTACCTACATGCAATCTGACGTCTGACAGTGTAACTACATCTCTTGTTAATGTGTATTATATTTAGTTTGTTATAAAATGGGTCTATAGTCAAAACAGCTTAAGCGATGACGTGCTCTATGCAATTTTTACAGTTACACGATACATCTGGGTTCAGCCAACATTTATTGGATGTAACAGGTCTGGAATAGTAATGAAGTGTTTTGTTATGAAGTGTCACGTTTAAACAGTGCCACCATGAGAATTTTTTAATGGGGTAGCCAATGATCTTCATGGGGTGAAAACTGTGGTGCTTGCATAAAATTTTTAGTGGGGGGGGGGGACCAGATGAGGACAGTGAAAATCTAGGAGGTGGCACAAACACTAAAATCACTGTACAGCATAGCAAAGAGGAATTTCAATTACTTGGGCCTGTCAGCTAAGGGGGGTTACAGTAGGGTGGCCAGTAATTTTAGGATGGGGGCCCCTATAGAGTGACGGAGTAATGCGTAATGCTAAGTCAAGACTGACGAACCCTGACAGCCACATTTAGTGCTGGCCACAGGATTCCAGGTGGTGGCACCCTTGCACTTCAATATGACAATGCCAGCCTTCTGTTCAAGTTTGAGGTTTAACGTTATTTATTAGTATATGTATGTTTGTATGTTTGTACTGTTTTTTAGCAGGCGAAGTGTTTATAGGTTCTGTGCATTAACATTTTTATTTTTATTATTTTTTTTTATTATTATTATTTTATTTTTTTTTTTTACAAAGGATATGTAATTTGCTGTTGGTGCCCAGTCTGGGGTCTTTCCTTCCTTGCGCTTTTGCCACCAGCAACTGTATAAAGGATAAGTGGGTATGTTATGTAATTGTAACTGAATACCATATTGAGTTTCCACAGCACTGTATTATGTGGTTGTTACATTTTTAAATGCTGTGCAGTTTTATTGCTTGGTGGGTCTCAGATGATCGTTATCAGCTGCTGTGTTTACATGGACCCTGGTATTCCACTTTTAATCAGAATAAGGGCTCATTCCGAATAAAAATGCATCATGTAGCCACCTCAATTGGAACAGATTGAGCCCAATCGGGTCAATCTGAATAAGAGGGGTAGTGTAACCCTTCAATAATCTGATCGTTTCCCTCTCATTGGAATAAATATATTGAATATTAGGTCACGTGATGTGTTTCTGGGTGGGACAAACATGGCAGAATAGAGCTGTTCTGCGGTAGATACCACTCGGCAGTCAGTCAGTTTCTATACCACTTCACCCCATTAAGGCTCACGGGAAGCCCATCCCAGGACACAGGGCAGGGGACACCCAGGGTGCGGTGCCAACTCACCACAGGGCACATGCACTCTCACTCTATGGGCAATTTAGAGGCACCAATCAACCTAACCCACAAGTCTTTAGACTGTGGGAGAAAACTGGAGAAAATCCCCCAAACAGAATAAATGTATACTAAAATTAAAAAAAAGCATATTAAAAAATAAATAAAACCTAATTCTAATTGATTTTATATTCCTTTGGTGAAAGAGGTCCTCTGTTGTGGCTGCTGATTATAAAGCAGTATTCAAACTGGTTCTTGTGACTTTTAAATAATGTATAAAAACTGAAGTGTCACATGTAGACTTTTAGCCACACTGGTTTGTTTTTTGCAATTGCAGACAATGGTGGTCTTGTATGGAACATCTACAGACTTTGACAAAGTATTAATCTCAGTGAAGGTAGACAAATGTGATTTACTTACCCTTTACTGTCACAGTCCTGTACATAAAACTTGGGGCCTTACTTTAGCATGTTTTGAATTACATCCTTGTTGTGTTTTAGCTGTTAAAAGCTATGTTTTGTTCATATATTAAATACTTGAGAGAATGAAGAGTAAACTGAACCTCTGGCTAAATACTTGGTAACAAAAAAAACTGAAAACAGTTAAATTGCTGTTGAGTTCACAACCACACTTTGATCCACCTTTTGGTCATGTTTTTTTAGTCATGGCTTGCAGTATTGTTGGGTTATTGCTGAATTAAGTCATGTACATTACTAATGACGACATGAAATGAATACCAAGTGCTGCGTTGTGTTAGAAGGAATAGACGAAACCGTCAACAGTGCATGACATTTTGCTATCAATAAAGTAAGCTGCAGGTAATAATTTTTGTAGTGAATGGCTTAACAAGCGATGCACACAGTGTACGTACAGAGAGAGTTGAAAGCATTGACTATACCTAGATATAATGCAAAGCCCAAATAGATCGTGCCACTTGAAGACAGGCTGCCCTGTTCAGTTTGACTTTGAGGGGTGGGTTCTTACTCGGTGGTAAGACAGCCAAAGCACCTCAAACTGATTACATCAAACTGTCAGATGACCTTTATATACCTATGTGACACACACAGCCCATTTCACTGGCAGCTGTTATAAATTCTCACATAACCGTTCTAACTGCATGCTGTCAGTGTGAATGTTTTTGTTCTAGCTACATGGTAGCCTATTATCAGTACTGTCTCATCATAATTAGCAGCAATACCTTTGTCCAAACAGTGACTGGTCACGTCATGCAGTCTAGTCAGCACTGTACTGATGGAGCAAGAGCTAGCAGAATGAAGGACAGGCAATGTGAGCATGAAACACTTCTTTGTTTTCTAAATATAGACTTTATTGAATTTTTACATATACAGGATATCTTTTACATATATGCTTAAATAGCTATAGTCTATCAGTCAGCGCATGTTGCAAAGCTGCCAGAAATTTGTCTTGCTTTTATATATAAAACTTTTTTTGGCAGTTCGGGTTTAGTACAATTGATAGAGTTTGATGGGACTGATTTGGTAATGAGCTTCGGGAATTGAATGAAATCCTTTTCATTTTGATCTGTATGTGTCCAGTTTTGTTAATAGAAAGAATCAATGTGGACTGGAGGTACAAGTACTGTAATGGCGTGGTGGGTAAATTCTAGCTGACTGTCTTTGGCATTAAGGGGGTTAGTCATTCATTAGTGTTAACTGTGGCATGCTTGGCTTTAATCAGCAGTTTTCTGGCTGCAGAGGTCATGCACATGGAAAGCCTTCTCAGAAACATTAATTTGGTCTTGACCTCTCGTACAGATGTTATGTAAGGTAGAACAAAGATTAAGGTCAGAAGGAACTCGTCCTTTTGATTTCCTTTACTATCAGGAATAGATTTGTGAACGGCAAAGCTCGGTTTCTTTAAAACTTTTACAAGCTTGGCTGTTAAAATAGCAGGTCAACAGTTTGGTGGTGGTGTGGGCTGCTCGTGCAATATAATCAGAGCATTTGGTTTTCAGATCCAATGCAGGACTTATAAAGATCATTGTTGGAGGAAAGCGTGTTACTTGGGTGAGATTCATCTGCTCATTAACAGTCTGAACCAGGCAGACATGAACTGTGTACATGCATAAGCACCTCTGTGCTCACTTGGCAGGATTTTGGTATGTTAAATGTGTAGGTTAAGCGGGGGGGAGATAAGGCACTTAGAATTTCAGTGTTCCATCTTGACGCTGATGCCCAAAAATAGATAAGACAGCTTGGAATGGCAGCGCACTGCTGTCACCACTAGCTGCCTGCGTTAACCACCAGAGGAATGAGGCATGCTGAGATTGCAGATCTGCCACACAGAAGCCATTAATATTGTGTCCAGTTAAAACACATGCAATCCACAATAACATCATTTGAATAAACACCAGTGTTCTCAGTAATATACATGCCCCTCACTAACATAAAACAAAATGGCTAATGCAGCCAGCCACTCACTTTGAGGTCAGGGGGAGACCATTGTTGTTATGTAGCTCAGTTTTTTTTTTCCTTTATCCTGCAGCTCTTTAATCTTCTTGTCTTATGCCACCATGTAATGGATCAGTTAATAAATTACTTTAATTGGTTGATGAAAACATGCTGGAGGAATAAAAGGACAGCTATATAGAATGGATGGGGTCTCAAAAAAGCATTAAAACGTCCACTTAACAACCTGCACATTCATAGGTCTAAATGTTAAAAGACAGATACTATGCATTAGCCTGTCTGTTCTGTAGTCTACATGCATTTTTCTTGAATAGGAAAAAAACAGTTAAGAACTGTCCCTTCTGCATCTAGATATTGATCTGTTAACATGAAGTGTTTAGGAAATCTCTGCTCTTCATACATACATGTAGGATATAAAGATATCAAGATTGTGAAACCGGCTGTATGCACCAGAAAGCTCACCTGGCCACAGAACAAACTGTACTGTACATGGTTAACTCATCTAATTTCTAAATACAAGTTTTGTCTATTATTAAAACTCATGTTTAAATACATAAAAGATGACAGTTAGCAACAAGAAAAATATTTTATTTGGTTTAAGTAACATACAGAAAATCCAAAAAGTATTACAAGTCTAAATTGTAATTTATCATTGCATCTGCACTTTACACTCAACCAAAAATGTACAGGAATCTATGTATGTATATATACTGCACACAGAAGGGTTAAGTTCTAGTCCTAAGAGCTTATTGAGTATCGAAGTGTGACTGACCCGTGCATGGGCGTGCAAAGAAACCTCAATGATACGGCTTCAGCATCCGGTGGAGAGGAATGTATGAGAATGTGACAGAGCACTGACCTTAACACAGTGCCTGCTAACGTGTGTGTCTCAGGTGCTGGTGTCATGTGGGGTAGGGTGGGGTGTGGGGAGAGGTGTCTTTGGCAATTCTGTCTGGAGGGTTCAAACAAACTTGTTTGTACCCAAAGTGCTCATGTGGTACACATCTCCCTACTGTGGGTCCATCCTGCTGGGATCCATCACTGCTACACTGGACCGACAGCCCAGCTTCATAGGAATACAGCATGTCATTCACCATCCTGCCACTGTGTCATTTTTTTCCTGCACATTCTGCTTTCTTCCATGTCATTGAGCCCTCTTCAATAAATTAGGCCTAATGAAACTTACACTGAGTGAGGCTGGGAACACGCTACTGCAGTAAGGTCAAAAGGTGAGAAGATGCTGAATGGTGGTGATGAGAAGTGCTCTGCTTTCTTTTAACCGAATGTCCCACGCAGCTGCTATGCGATCCTCTCATGGGACGAGAAGATATGGAATTACCCAACAGGACCACATTATCCTAAAATAATAATGCACTACAATGCTTAGCAGTATTCCAAGTATTTGACATAATATAGCATATTATAGTACTTAGCTTTGAGAGTTTTGTGGACTATATTCATCCAACTCTCACGTTAATCTAATGTGACTCAGACAAGACTTTATATCCTCCCATACATGCTTCCTATATTTATTGCCATTACTTAAAATAGGGTCAGTACATGCTATGCAGTATTTACATAGAAAACCACAGAGCTTTTGTAAATGCGGTGCAAATCAGGAGAGGATATTCAGTATCATAGCACCAGGTGACCCAGTTACAAGAGTCCTGCTTTCCCAGAGGATTAACTCAATAGTCAGGTGAACACAGCAACCAACCAACAGGAGGTTAGCTCTGTGAAGTCTACTCCCACTTATTTTTGGCTTTACCCATGTTGTCTCTCCAGGAAAGTCCGTATGGAGTTGACCTTGGGCCAGGCCAGTGTGCACAGTGACAGCTTAGAGAGGATGAGAGGACATGGGCAAGACGAAGGCATGTGAAGGCGAAGGGTCTACTCCTCATCCGAACTGCTGTCGTGGTCCAGGCCGTAAGCCATGAACAGGAGGTCAGGGCGGGTCGGCACCAGTGGGTGGCCTGGTTTCACCACCTCAAATCCCATGTAGTGGAAGGTCTTGGTGATGGACACTGCAGGGCGAACAGAACATCGTTACAACAAAGTGTTCATTACCCATACTGCAGTGGGGGAGGGAAAGAATTCACAAGCCCAGAAAACAGGTTAAACTTGCTATTAGCATCTTCTTCAGGGAAGCCAGACCATTTCTCACTACTCTGAACTGTCCTCACCAGGATTTTAACAGCTTGCAAATTTTCATTAGTTTTTATTTAGTTCAGCATTTCAGATTCCAGTTTCTGTATATTTAAAAAGAGTATAAACAGTTCTAGTTTTATTTTACTGAAATTATTAGTTACATTTAGTTTTGTATCAAGGACAAGTACTGCAATAACACATTCCTGTTCCCAGTGAAGAATATGGAGTGAGTGAGAGTCACAGAAATGCATGTTTAACACTGTTTAACACCAAGCAGCTTTGCCATCTTGTAATTTGAGTGTGATGATTGAGGAATGGGAACCACAAGTCAGAATGACGGCATCCTCTGGCTAATATTAAAAAAAAAAAAAAAAAAAAAAACTACCTTTTTGGACACAAAGTGTTATGATGCAAGAATAAAGTCCCCCCCTCCTTTTTCCTCTATAAAATGATTCATTGTTAGTTTGTTTTGTGTCAAGTTTTTTTGCAAACTTCATCCATCCACTTAGTTTTCCAGACTGTTTTTATTTTTGTTAATTAACAAGTTTATTATTTTAACATGCACGTTTTGTTTTCGCAACATTATATATGATAATCATGTTGCACACAAGTTCATTTTACAAACCATCATCAGAACAACGTTCTGGCTTTTTCTTAAGTGTGAGAGTCTTGCTCTTACAGCAAATAAGTTGGCAGCCTGATGTCCCCCCGCACCACCACCACTTACATCGGTCCTCCCTGCTTCTGCTGAACCATAGGAGCACGCAGCTGATGTTCAGCTTCTCCTCTGCAAACTCCAGCAGACTGGTAAGCCTGCGATGACAGAAGCAGTGGGACACTGTCCATATGCTGGGAGACCATTTCACACAAAGCAACTCATCCATACTGACAGGGAATGCCAGCCCTGCAGCCCACGTGGACTGATCACAAGCAGCACATCACAGGGTCCTCAGACTGGTAACAGGGCAGGGGCAATCTGAGCTCAGCGTCCACATACACCCCATACCCTTCTCTTTCCTGGCCTCTTATTTTTCAGAAGAGGCATGATGGCGGCTTTTGGACTCATCACTATATGATCCAAGAGTATCACCAAATAAAAACGAATTTTTAACAACTTGTGTGTGCATATGTTTCAGTGTATATGAATGTTAACATGGCTGTCTGCACCTGTGTGATGTTACACCTTTGTCTCCACTACTGAGTGCATACCCCTCTTTGCTGCCTTCCGGGAGGGGCCCCCCAGGAATCTCCAGGAAGAGTGCATCCTGACGGAGCACCGTCTCCCAGCAAGACTGGCGCCGCTCGCTCAGCTTGTATTGAAAGCACAGCACTGGGGTTGACCCACTCACAGGGGGGCCTTGTGTCACTGTCAGCCGGTCATCCTGCAAAACAATGGTTGGGAACACGGGGGAACGAACGGTCAAAATACTTACTTAGATCACTCGTGCTTGGGAATCCCAGGTCACACCTCACCTCAGTACACCGTTCTCACACTCATCCTCTCTCATGAGTCAGCAAGCAAGCTGCTTTCACCCACCAACAGATTAAGGGTGATCATGACACACGTGCATAACGTGTGGATGTTCACAGCAGTGGTGTTAGTGACAGTTTCAGTCGTAACCCTCTTAACACCTGATGACTCATGTGTCTGAGCCATAGACAGGTCAGGAGAACGTTAATGAATAAAACAAGTCCTCGTAAACGATCGCTTGGAACACAGTCGCGTGCCAACTTAGAAGATCCGACGAGAAAGCCACGTCGGTCTAACGTCAAGCGCCTGTCTATCCCAGCAGCGTGCATCAGACATCTGCATTATTCTAACGGTGGAACCTTATCAAGCAGAACCTTATCAAGCTATAAGTATCAGGTTAAAAAGCCAGGCTTAAAAGAGGTAACTCCAGCAATTAGATACCGAAGTGAGTTTCATATCAATACAAGCCTTGTCATTTTTGCTGGATTTCAATGCTGTCATACCTCTGGTTTGAGCAACTTTGTTCATAAAAAGTAGGCTGTGAGAGATAAGAAATTAAAACCAACTCCCTGGTATTTATTGGTATGTTAAATTTTTCTACAAGTTGGACAGTCAGCCAGTAGTGAGGTTGTGAGGGTAAAAGGACCACACAGATGCGCAACTTCTTACCTTGTGTAGGATGAGCACATCGGAAGGGAGATCCCTGCTCGTCCCCCGCCCACCCGGGATCTTCAACAGTGGGTGAGGGGCATCAGGAGCACCACAGAGGCCCTGGAGCCTGGTGCCTGGAACAGGGGGACCGAGAACCCGGCAACGAAGAGCTGCAAAGGGCGACAGACCAACAGAGGTTAGGTGATGGCAGCAGTCAATAAACCAAAACTTGTAGTACTGGGTCTGGCTGGGTGTAGATGGAGGAAACAGATCTTGACATTTTAAAGAAATGACAGGCATGCCAAGTGTCATATCATACTCCTCTGACTCTACCACCATAAATACAAATGTAGACCCTGGTTGCTGTGGTCACAGCTGCCTGGTCTGATTTGCATTATAGTTGCGACTCACCCTGCAGTGACAAATTAGAATCCCATCCTAGTACACTGAACCCAGCAAGCAGCCAATTTCTGCACCGAATCCCTTTTTGGCCGTCGCAACCCTGGAATTACAATTGCATGCTGCTTGGCAGGGTATGAGAAGTTCTATTAAAACTAGGAAGTTTCATAACACTTCAGTGCTCTCTGCAAACTGGAGAAATCGAGATGTCACTGGTCATATACCTGTTGGATCAACATATGTTTTCAGTGACGTGCTTCTGAACATGGTGTGCAAACCACTCCAGCCAGCACAGTTCTCAGATACGAGCTAAGCAATGTTAGAGGTGCTGAACTGTTTGGTTGTCATACCATCTGGCCAGATGAGGAACAGACAATGGATTTATTAAAGCAACCAACCAGTCACAAGGACTGTAAGCATTGCAGAACCACCGAGCAAATAACACTCGTATTTAACAAACATGTCCATACGAGACAAATCTTAAAGCGATTCATTTTTGTACTAGAATAAAAATATTGGCTCTTGGGTGCTTGGGAAGATACCAAAACCACTTTAAAGGCTGGAGGACACGAGAAGCCAGCCGCCATCAGCAATAGGCATGTACCCCAGACAAGCACATGACCTGTAAGCAGGTCCGCAAATAGAGCCTGTAGGTCAGGATCACACGCAACTGGCTCTCCAGTTACAATTCTATGTTTCTCCCTATTGGTAATAAATCTCTTATGGGGGTGGGAGGGGACCACAAAAGCAATGTTTTCGTTCTCCCACCTGACAGCCTGACTTTTGAGTGATCTTCATGGGGCAATTTGGACACTGGCCCTTGGATAACAGGTATGGCTGTAAAGCCATATTCACTGCACAGCTCACCCTGTTCAAACATTACTTTCTCACAACGTTGCTGGACAGTTTGAAATGCTAGGGTTGGCCAGCTCTTTCGCCTTTAGGTTTCAACTGTTCTGCAGTGCTGATCCATCAGTTAAGTACAGTCTTGGAGTGCTGCCACAAGCCACTTTCCCCATTTCCCCGGGAAAGGCTGTCAGAACACCAACGCTCCAACCAACTGCACACAGTGTTAAGACGGCAGTAACCTCAAATGCATTATGCAGCCTCAGCATGCCTTACTTGGGCATTCAAAAATAAATTCTGCACACACTATAACATATACAGTATGTCCTGACAATGCTATGACAATGTGAAATGTGAAAACATCAAATAGCCTAAAGTCCTGTATCTCAGAAGACATGTTTACTTGGACCAAAAAGAGTATAAACCGTAACACACAACCCAAATTAAGGATAATATGGGGAACACAGGGCACCTTTTGGAAGAACTGTGGGAGGAGCAATAGTTCAGCAGCCATGGTTACCAGCCCTGTAGCCTAGGTAACCAAATCTGAAAAGTGACCAGCATCACAGCACCTTAATTTAGTTAATATGCTGGAAATAAAACATTAGGCTGTGCATTCAGCTTTGGTGTACAACACTGGCAAAAACATGTTAATCTGAAAGTGTGCTTGCCTGGTTCCTCTGAACAGATCAGTAGACGACTGTGTTCTTTTTCTATTTGCATATTGAAAAGCAAACAGGTGCACTCCCAAATATGGTTCTGTTCACCACAAGATCCAGTCACCATTAGCACTGACCTCATCCTTACACAATGGGTATCTTTCCAGCTTCACATGGCCTGTAATAATTTTTCAATTCAGGAATTGCAAAAAAAAGGGGGGGGGATTTTCAGATTCTCAAAAATGTCCTTTTCCAATGTGGGCCAGGATGTTCCTGAGTTTTTCCAGTTGTGCTTTAATCAGCATGTTTTGAAAGGCAACAACCTCAACCTGATATCCTGATTTGATTTTCGCACACACCCCCTTTCAAAATATTATATGCATCAGTGAGGACTCTGGTATGAAAAAGGGGGGTAAATGGGACAGCATTTGTCCTCAAAAGGTATAAAGGTAAAAAGACACTTGTTTAGAGGGCATCTGATTTCTGCAGCATAACTGGAGACTCATGCTTTCAAACTGTAAACACTGCAGCAAAAATCCAGTTCAGGTACAGTCTCACCAAACAGCAACAACTCCAGCTAAAGCCTGACAGCAAGATGGGAGATGAAGACCGTCTGCTCCATTCACGTCATGAGGTAGCTCACTACATGGGGTTTATGTAATGCTCTCCAGCAATCATATACACAATACTGCAGGTTGTGTAACAGTCAGGACATTACCTTGAAGGGCTGCCTAAAATGACATGCATCTTGTCCAGACAACACAAGACTTCAGTGTGCACACATCATTACTCAGGGGAATCATTAAACTATCATTGAGTTGTCCATGCCATTGTAGTCAGGAACACGTGGTTTGAAGGAACACAGAGTTAGTAGAACATGCTAGAGAAGACCCATTTGGGATCCACTCTAATAGCCTCAGTTCATTTCACCTCGTACTAAGGACCATAAAATAGTGTGCCATGTAAACTGGGTTAATGAATCTAATGCTAATGGACGTCTAGCTTCCAAGGGTTTGGTCAGTGAAGGCTGGGTGTAAGAGGGACACGCGTCTAAGGAAGGTGATCGCACTCAAAACAGGACGCCAGGCACCTTTTAGGACAGTTATAGTGCTGCCCCAGGAAGGACCAAAGGGTGAGAACAGAGCCACTTGGATCATGTCCCAGATTTAAGCTTTTTATCCCCTGCCCCACACAGAGGTCATCCAAGCCGGACATCAGAAAGTGGGCCAAGACCACATGTGTCAAAACCAAACGGAGCACAGTTACTGGGTGGACAATGCTTTGTAATTACTTTGAAGCCTAAAGTGGAACAGATTAATAAAATCAGACTGCAAAGCAAACCTTTTTTCTGCCCTAGTCTTTAACATGCGTTACCATTTTTTCCGTAGGGTTTATAAAAGTATCAGCTATGAGATTAATGTAATTCTGGCGTCTCGTGTAACTGGGCATAGGAGGAACAGTTTCTAAATTGCACGTCTCCTGGACTGTAAAAGTTTAACGAAACCACAAATAAACATTTTAATTTACATATTAAAAAACATTGAAGCAGAGCACCTAAAAAAAAAAAATCACTTCCAGTCCTTCTGGGATAAGTCATCCAATTTATTTATTTAATATATATTGAGGAGGGTGGGGCGGTGGCATTGTTAAGTCTGATCATCTCAATAGGGGCTTTGGCCCCAATTATTTTTGCCCTTGTACAAGGAGGCGTTTTATAGCAAAGCAACAGACAAGCTCCAGGCAAACTTCACTTAGCCCCTGATCTTTTCGATAGCTAGAAACTCCCCAAGGGAGTTTTTAACTATTGAAAACTTTTAGTAAACTTTTCTTGTCACGAGTTCAACCCAATTGCACCATGTAACTCTTTCACCTTGTAGCTATTCCAGGACAAACCACAAGGCTAACGTCATTCTTTTTTCTGGGCCCTAATGTGACCAAGTTGACTCCACAAGTGTTACACCCAATTTGCCACCTGAGAATTTTCAAACAAGTCCCAGTTCAGCTGTAGCAAACAGGTCCCTGGCTAGTCTGAGGAACAGAAGCAGCTTTTCTAAAACAGCCCATGTTGTTGCATCATTTAGGTCATGCTTGTCTCTAGAGTTGTCAAATAACTTGGTTTTTAATTTTCAAAGGCTTTGTTTGTCGACCCTCCCAGAACAGCAAAAGCAGGAAATCCAACGCTGTTGGAGTAATCTGCTATAGCTAGGCTTAGTATGATCCATCAATGGTCATTGCACATTTTTTTTTAACTAAACAAAATGGGGTCCAGCCAATGAAACACTTCTACATGTATGACAATTGAAACACAACTAAATATTGTTCATTTAAGGGCAAAGGGACTGATATATAAACCTATCCAAGCTGAGTCCATCCATGCATACATATAAAATCTAATGAACAGACATGACGATCTCAAATAGCATTAGTCCATATAATATTCTAGCAGAAGCTAGAATGATTATGATGTCTGTCCTGTTTATCTGGAGGGAACTTGCACCTTCATTTCCCCCTGACATGCGGAGCCGACGTTGAGGGCGCAAACAAAAGGCTATTTAAAAGAGAACGTCCCGTATGTGCCAAACGCACATGGGCAGGGTACAGCTGAAACCACAAGCGCCTAAACCCAACCCATTCAAAACAGTCCCCTTCTATAGCGTTTAAGACGTTGTATCCCAAATCACATATAATCCAAAAACCGGAAAGCGCTTCATGAATATAGCGTGATTATCATTTCTTAAAAAAAAAATATAGTAAATAAATAATCATACAACACGCAACAAGAAAGCAAAAAGTCGGAATGCACTCAATTTGCAATTGTGTAAAAAAAAAAAAAAAAAAAAAAAAAAAAACCCCTCAGATTAATATGGGCAAGACATTTAATCTCTTACAATAAACAATTCGCATTAGTAACGGTAACATTTGTTTCCTCCAAGTACATGCAGGTATAATATAAATAGCCTTCTAACCAATGATTTCCAGCCTAACTGTACAGCGCAAAGCCGTTTAAAAACAACACCCCGCACCCTCCATCCATCCCCCCACCCCTCCTGCGCTCTACAAAACACAAGCAAAAACAATCCCATTGATTTTACACTGGCAGCACGCCTGTTGGCATTGGCGTGCGTATATGATCTGCTATGATCCAGTAAACCATTAAATGAACAAGACAAGGACTTTTCAGGCTTGATCAGCTACAGTGTGTGGTCAGTCGCACTCGCATGGACACACTGTCAGCGGGGAAATGTTTCCTAAAACTGCGCATCTCTGCAGCGTGCAAATAACAGCAGAACAGTGCACGTCCTTAGGAGTCCCTTCGATGTGCGTGATCGCTCCTGAAAAGCCATGCATCACAATAACCAAGACAATAGACAAAAAAAAAAAAAAAAAAAACTCATCCTTCATAGTGAAAGTGCCTTATGACAATTAAAACTATCCTACATGGCGGTGACGCTTACTAAAGGCTCTCTTGATTGTTTTAACGTGTAATAGTATTTTTAAACATTTATTTCCCTTTTATATTTGTGCACGCATACGCGTGATTAGTTTAAACAAATACAACAAGCGGTTCGTTTTAAAATCAAAACTATGACAGTCCAAAATAATGCATCGTCGTTTATTGGTGAATACTAAAACGCTGCATTTAAACCGCGATTTGTAACGCTGATAAACAAATCAAGCATGTCAAGATGATGCCACATCTTCATGAAAAAGTGCGCAATTTTAAATCGTTAATTTTGCACCAAGCAGTTTAGAGTTAAACTGCTTCTTGTTAAATAGCTGCGGAACCGTGCCTACCTGTCTTCAGTGTTGAGCATGATCACCACGGGGAGCTAACAAACGCACCGCTTTCCTGACAACCCAAACAGTAACTATTTAAGAAGAGCTCAACAGAGAAGTTCAGCATTCGTTAAATATCTAGTTTGAAGCAAATCCTCTAACTCGGGAAACTGCGCACACGTTGAGCTCTGTACTACTCCCGTCCCGACCTGTAATTTCTGACAGTGCCGTGAACGCGCTGCAGGGGGCGATTTAAATACCTCCGCCCGAGGGATTGTGGGAAATTGTAAGGAGGAAACAGCTCGTTAAAATATACTGCCGGCGTTTTTATTTAAGAGAACGGTGTCTTGTTGAAATTTTCGTAATCTCTCTTAGCATGGACTCTCAACAGTCATGCCGTTTTATTTTCCGTTTAAGCGTTACATTGATTCACAATTCAACTGTGCCGTATCGCTTCCCTTCGTTTTTCTTTCCCCAATCACGTTTGAAAAACATACAACACGTGCCTTAAGTGCTTCTGGGAAATGTAGTTTTCTGTGTCCCTGTTTCGGAAGGCCAAGTAAGCACAATACGGTAACCAATGTACGTGTATACAGCATCAGGCATAACATTATGACCACCTTCCTAATATTGAGTAGGTTCTCTCCACTAGATGCGTAAAGGTATGCTGTGGTATCTGGCACAGTCCATGGTTCGGACTTGTCTTTGCAGCACATCCAACAGATGCTTGTTTGGATTGAGATCTGGAGAATTTTGAGGCCAAGTCAACACCTCAAACTCGTTGTTGTGTGACGTTGTTGAGTCCATTATCCTGCTGAAAGAGGCCACTGCCATCGAAGCATAATTGTTTCAATGAAGGCGTTTACTTGGTCAGCAACAATGTTTAGTAGGTGGAACGTGTCAAAGTGGCATCCACATGGATGGCAGGACTCAAGTTTTCCTAGCTATCACAATGTTTTGTCAAAGTTGCTCAAATCCTTATGTTTACCCTCTCATTTTAATTAATTTGTTTGTTTGTTTGTTTGTTTTAATTATTTTTCTGCTTCCAATTCATCAACGTCAGGGACAAAATGTTCACTTGCTCCCTAATATATCCCACCCACTTCCAGGTGCCACTGTAAGGAGATAACCAATGTTATTCACTCCACCTGTCAGTGGTCATAATGATAGGGCTGATCGGTGTAAATATGTATTTGATTTACTTGGTGTAACTTGTACAAAATGTCAGCGAAAATATTAAATGAATACGATTAAATAGGACAAGTAAAAGCCAAATCGTATGTCATTTTTAATCAGATTAGTAATATCTTAGTACTGTTGTTCTTTCTTAAAGTTGTAAAACTTCTCTTAGAACGTAAAAGAACAGGTGGAATTATTCAATTTGTCAAGTGGCTTAAACGATTAGTAACAAGACACTAAGCTTTACCACTTGATCCAGGCACCAAGGAGCATTGCAAAAAAAAAAAACATGTTAATTTGGTTTTGATCATCATATAATTTGTCTAATACTTTAATACACGACAGATTGTATGTGATTGTGAAATAGAAATATTGAACATGTTAAAGGAAAACTAGAACTGGTGAACTAGATAACTCAGGAAACTACAAAGTCGAGCAAAATGCTTGTTTGAGGTTTGAATTAGTTTGTCATACTTAACTTACCAATTTTCTGTTATTTTTTTCATATGTTGATATACAGGCATACCTGAAATGTTTTATTGCAAACTTAAGAACAATGAAAAATTAAGGGAAATTTTTTGCATGTATACATACATTAGCTCACCTAATAAACCCTCTTGAATTATTGCTGTTTTATGTTGTAATTTCCTCTGCTATTAACAGAATTGATCTTATACTACATATATACATCTTTATTTTGTAATAGGTCACATTTTTAAAAATTACACAATGTATGCTCAAATCAGCTTTGAGTTTTTTTGATAGTGACCTGGTGGTTTAACGGGTAGGCTGGGATGCAGGAGTCTCCTGGTTTGAATCTTGCCCTAACTGCCAGGTGTGTCCTTGTGGCTACCCACAGCTGGCCCCAGGGGGATGGTTTAAATGCAGAGAACAAATTTGGTTGTAACATGTGTATGTAGGCAACTGCAATGAAAGCTGCTTAGAATTGTGCTGCCTCAAACTGAGTCACACGAAGTTCAGAGTGAAAAGATGCACTAAATGCTGTGCTTGTCCATCCTTACATGGAGTATCTGAGCTGAGGCAGCTTTCATAGCTGGCTTATCTTCTCCATAAGGCGACCTACAACCATAAGTTATGAGTGTGCCAGACAGGGGGGCTATATTTCAGCTCCCATAAGTCTCTCTGGGTCACCTTCCTGTTCTGTTGTGATCTCCCTCTGCACGTAAGAGGATAGCAAAGTCTGTTCCAGAGATCTGATCTACCTTATGGGTTAAATTATTAAGGAAGGCTAGATGAAAAACAAAGGGAAGAGAACTGTTGGTGGAGTTAGGACACCACTTCCTGTTCTTCTACCTGAGAGACAGAGAAAATGGCCTGTCATTACCACAGCACTCCAGTGACACTCTATCTAACAGCGTGATGATAGGCAGGAAGAATGATGACAACACTCTTGCACCTTGCCTCTGTCTGTGTTGTTGCAGAAATGCATGCGGTGGGGGTTAGTGTCACTAAGATCACAGAAATACTATAGTTATTTTTTGAATAGCATCAGTTTTAATGTTCACAGAATTTTAGTGCCAACCCAGCCAGAATGATACAAAATGATGCAAGAAATGCTTTGGGAAAATTGAGTATGTGTTCTCTCTGCATGGGGCAGAAAGCTTCCTTTGGATTTATGTGGTCATTGGCTGGTGCAAAACTGTAACATTTTTATGTGGAATAGCCTATTGAGTTTAGCTTTGATTCAGTTCACTTAATCTGCAGTGATGTCATTCAGCGCCCTCAATGCTACAGGAGCTGGAGGTTAATACAGTTACACACCCAGCTCCATGTGCTCCAGGGCAAGTTCGCTTCCCAGGGAGCAGCGTGGGTTGCAGCAGTGTTGGCTGGGAGTGGATCCCTCTGTCATGTGTTGCTCTCTGGACAGCCTCTTTGATCTAATTAAGGGGCCCATTGTACTGTTTCCTTTCTGGCACTCCTGAATGTCCAGGAAATGTATATTTACTTTCTCAGGTAATTACAATAAACAGCCCAAAGATGGGCTTATCAAGATGACAATGCATTTCTGGCCTGATGTTCACAGATGGGACATGCACACACCCACATGCACTGCCTAAAATGTAATTTTCAGTGTCAGTAAAAATGTAATATTAGAAAGCATTAGAACAATTCCCAAATTAAAATTGAAGCCAGTGTTGGGTAGGATAATTGGTAAGATGTTTGTGATTTCCTTCCTGTTTGCTTTTACAGTATAAATGCTCAAATTACATGAAAATAGCATGTATGATGTCACACAAAATGGGGTGTGTATGCACACATGCACACACACAGAGTAAACAGTATACTTTGTGTGTGTGCATGTGTGCATGCACGCGCACAGACACACAGACACACACACACACACTTTGGCTCTCCCAGTCCTCATAATCGAAGAGCACACAAGTTAATCATTAAACATCTCACACCTGGTTTGGATCTCATGCACCAGAGTGTTAGATATGAAATATTATCCCACACTACACCTCTCTTTATATTCAGGCCAAATATATATATATATATATATATATATTTATTTATTTATTTATTTATTTATTTATTTATATTCTTTTTTTCCAGGCCGCGGGGGGTAAACTCAGTTTTGGCCCCTGAGGATTCTCTGACAACTTGGACACTACAGTTCAAGCATGTTAAGTCACTGTGTGGTGTTTTTCTAATGTGCATTTCCTCCTGCTACATCTCTGAATTATTAAAAAGAAACTCAACAGAGTGAACATCTGTAGCTTGTCATTAATGCATTAATTAATAGGGGTTATGTTTAACATGAACAATGAGAATGATGCCATGTGTTTGATAGGACTATAATATTGTGCAATGACTGGGCTAATGGGGTTTCAGGGGGTGTAGTCACTTTCATAACCGAGTGTGACATCCAATCCTGAAGAGAGAAGATGTGTGTGAATAGGCAGACAAGGGTGTAAATGGCGCTCAGAAACCCCAGGATGCTTGGTTAAGTAAGGACTGCTTTCAAACTGGCCTTTTCCCAACTCTGATTAGCCAGGTTTTTTTTCTCTCTGCTCACTGCAGTACTATGTATGAAACTGCGCATCTCTGCGCCGTGCAAATAACAGCAGAACAGTGCGCGTGTTTAATGGATCTGCAATTATCCATTGTTTGTATTTTAGTAAATAAATCACTTTAAATATGTATGTAAGTAATTCAGACTAACTTATTTTCAGGGTATAAAACTAGCTTGCTTTCTGAGACTGAATTATTTAGGCACTCACACTACATTGTCAGAAGTTTTCTGCATTGTCTTGGTTATAAAAGTTACTTGTCAACTGTCATATTTTTCAAAAATAATTTAGAAAACATTCATTCACATCCTGCACTGATGTCTATGCCCAGATGGAATTAATGGGGAAAAGATGTGTTCTTCAAGGTTACACATGGAGTGTAAAAGTGTTAAGTAGCACATGAAGTACTTTTGTAGGTCAGAGACTCTCTCAGCTGTTGTGTCTGAGTCACTACAAGTGATGCTCAATAACACCATCCCTTTATTTGTCCTGGGTGCTGAGTAATGAAAAGAAATTACATCAGCATACCCACTACTACATGCAATTTATAGTGATGTTAATAAATGCCTTGGATCAAGTTAGAGGTGGAGCTTTTATCATAGTTGGATGCCTACAAAAGGTACTGTTGCAGTGCTTCTGCTGGGGTTGGAAGCTGGAGCCTCTCAGGTACGTTTTCTTAACAGCTGCTGCCGTTTGGATGTGGTACCAGTACGTTTGAGGACCGCATTGTCAGCTGATGGCTGCGTAGCCTCAGGTTGCATGGCTACTGTCAACAGTTTGTTCTGAAGCCATGTGTTGTTCGATGCAGGGGTAATTTGTGTCCTGGAGACTGAAGAATGAGTTCATAGGGCAGTAAGTGACAGGTGAGAGCTAAAACATTATGTTCAGCCCTCAGAGTCTCAGGTGAGCTTGTTGCCTGGGACTGAAATTAGCTTTCCACTTAACCTTCTTTCCTTCACCTACTCCCAGGGTGTTACTAGACTCCTTTGGGCCATTACTAGGACTTGCTCTTAACAGGAAGCAACTCAGTTCAGGTAAACACAATAAGTCACTGGCTCCCCCACCACTGACATACAGGCATGGTAACGTTCAGATGTGATTTATAAACTTCCATAAA
Source organism: Chitala chitala (assembly GCA_025773905.1). Classification (NCBI taxonomy): domain Eukaryota; kingdom Metazoa; phylum Chordata; class Actinopteri; order Osteoglossiformes; family Notopteridae; genus Chitala; species Chitala chitala. The sequence continues at coordinate 28,586 of JABJVR010005559.1, read as the reverse complement.
TATGGGTTAGAGTTTAAATAATATATTTTGATAGTTTTTATTGTGTATCTGCAAGGCTCAGCAGGTAGCATTGAAGTATCACACCTTCATGGTTATGAGTTTAACTCTGTTTCTGTGGCGTTTGCATACTCTACCCTGCAGAATTTCCTTCTGATGCACTGGAGTCCAAACACATGCAGCTCACGTGAACTGGGGACTGTGTACTTCCTAGCTTCCTTGAGTATTAATAAAGAAATATTTCAAAAACCTACCCCTTAAAACTGTTACACCAGCTAGAGTAAGCCTGACCCTTACCTGCACCGTCTTGGGTTTTGGCGTCATGCATGAAACCGGAGGAGACCCACCCTGCTCCCGCCAGGCACAATCAAAGAAACAAAACTACAGATAAAACCACAAACGTCTTTTGTCAAGTATATTTGGCCAAGAAAAACTTCACACAACATTTTTCCTGCCCCACAGATGTTAGATTAAGACTGGGTGGTAACCATCTTGTGGTGTACTGTGTGTTCAGTTTAGCTACAATCTGTTCAGTTTCGTTTTGTCACACTCCACCACTTCTGTAAGTGAAAGTGTCTGCTTTTTGCTGTCAGACCTGTGAAATCTTGCTTCTTGGTTGATATGTCTCCAGTGCAATTCTGTTCTGCTGACAGAAGGCCAGAATTTCAGTTCAGAAGTGAATGGTGATAACAAGCACAGCTCTATTTTAGGATTAGCTTTCAAACTTTGTGCTAGTGTCAAAAACACTTAGACATGAGGTCAGACGATGCCAATGTCACAGGATCTATTTTCTGCTGAATGCAGCGGAGCTGATGAATGAACATCCTGAGACTACATTGTACAGTACTTCCACCCCTTTATGACCAAATGAGAAATGCACAATGATGCTGTATCAAATCCTTCACTAAAAATAACGGACAAGTTGAAAACCCCCACCCACTGCCAAACACCCTGTGTTGTTATATCTTGTTTAATGCAAGTTGTTTGTTTGTCCAAACTTAGATCCTTTTCAGAGACAGAGGACTGGACCTGACAACATCCTGTTTGTGGCAGAAGTACGTGTTCTTCGTGGGCCACAGAGTGATGGGGAAGTACAGAGGGTCATGGGAACTGCCCCGAAGGGGAGGCGGTTCCATGGTCGCAGTCCCACGAGCAACCGTTCCAGAGCAATGGGAGGTGTGAGTAAACCCAGCAAGGAAACTAGAAGAACAATGTGGATCGGGGGCGGCTGGAGTTTCACATGGCCTTAAAGATGGAGGTGGGATTTGAGACCTGCCCCAACCCCCCCACTCTGATCCCAAAACTGATTCCTGGAGATTAAGGTAGCTGCTCTCTTTATGTGTTTCTGTTATGTCCTCCCTGCCTGGTCAATGTCACAACCCCTACACTGTGCTCTCCTTCTTTATATCACTCCATCCAGAGTTGTCCTGTGTCAGAATGATGATACATTCAATTCTCCACGTTTTTCAAGAGTGTGTTTTTTTTCTATCATTACCTTCAAATGACTTTTATCCACATTAACAGCACATTGCATTACCACTTTCTGACATGGCTTTTCAGACTTAAGCCAGTACATTGCATCACTGTTTAAAGACGCACAAGTGTTTTAAAACATATAGGATCCTTTATCCTGTGATGAACCTCCAACCTAAAGGATTATTTCAAATCGCACTAGCAGCAGTTTAGTGTGGCCAATCCTCCTGAACCACAGGTATTTGAATTGCAACCAAAGTATATCCATGTAGATTTGAAGTCAAGACACTGGTCATGTGAGACAACTATGCTATACGCTAAGAGACTTACCCAAAGCAATATATTAACTTCTATATCCATTCAGATAATATGGTCACTTGATGTTTTCTTATCTCGATAACAAACTGTAATATTTTCTTAGCTGTGTCCTCTCATTGTGCATGTTTATGTTGTGTAGCAAACTGTTTTGACACTAACCAGCTACACAACAGTTACATTAGCCATATTAATATGAAAAGATTTCAGGCAAAGCAGCCTGAAAGACAATATAACAGCACTGTTGTTTTACGTTAACTCGTTACCAAGGCTCCATGTTAATCTATAGGTCATGGTACTACCAGACATATCTGGTTAAAGTTCCCATTACCTATTGTCAAAAAAAAAAAACATGGTGGCCAGTAAATACCAGGATCAAAACACCACATTGTTGAAATAACCAGAGTGCATTAAATCAAAGGCCACCCCATTTAACCTGCTTCCCATTTTCTCATTCATTCCTTTTGTCAATGTTTATGGCATCAGCACCTAAAATATATTCATAACAATCTGAAACAAGTGAGTTGTGAAATAAGTCAATGGTTACGGAGGTGACCCACACAAGCGATGAAACGGGTGATTGATTATGGAGCTGACGTATGGGCGAGCTGTGAGAAAGGTGAGCTATTTCAGAGTTGGCATACAGAAGCTGTGAGAAAGATGAATGACATACAGAGGAGATGTAAAAATGGTCAATGATTGTGGACTTGTCACACAGATGACTTATAAAATGATGGAATAAATAAAGAGGGGGAACAGAAATGAGCATGTAACAGATTTATGAAGGTGAGCTGTGTCAGCTGAGAAACTAGAGAAAAATTAATAATAAAAATTTTGAGCTTTAAAACTAAGGAATCCTTTCACCCAGCAGTTTGATGCTAGAGAATGACTACAGTTAGGACTCCGAATAAGGTGTATTAAACAACTATGCACTCATTATTCATGTTAAATTTAGATTCTCAAGTCACAGTTAAATGCCATGAAAAAACATTTTTTGTGGACTATGTGTTTTCTTTTTCATTCTTTGTAGTGAAATTCCCTGTGGGCAGGTGGATATTTGAGGTCAGTACAATGTTTCTAAGTGAAAGCTGATCTCCTTTAACAGTCCATCTACTAAAACACTAATCTGAGGGGCGGATGCATGTTTTTTTACAGCACACCTGTGAAAAGTTGTGTTATAGCTGTTTACCTTCTGCTGCCATAGATACAAACAAACAAAGCTTCAGTGAATGGGACAATGGAGGAGGCCTGTGAATGGATGCACTGAGGGTATTTTAACAATGTGGTCTTGTGCTGCCAGTGGTACTAGGCTCCGTGGTTTGTGACAATCACTGTCCGGGAAATTCTGCCAGATATATCCGACAGCGCCATGAACCATACAATAACATGGCGCCACAGTAATTGGTCAGTGTAATGCTGACTGATCAGAACTGAGTCAGGCAGGACAACAGAGGATTTAGTTTGCTCTGTTCTCATGCTGGTTTTCGAAATGCCTTTGGGAATTCCTTCCACATTTCCAGCAGTTAATACGATTGTTTAGCAGTTCAGTTCCACGATAATTTAGTCAGTTCCCCAAAGGGTAACCTCGTTTTGTTAAGTAGATGTCAGACAAGCTCTTTGTCAACATAAACCAGTATGCAAGCTTTTTCAAGACAATCTGTGACAAGTTTTGGTTGGTTTTTATTTGAACAGAGATAATTAAAGAAGAGAAATTACTTTATGTGCAGAATGGGAGGAACTATTCAAGGACTGGGCAGAACCACTGAAAGGACTGGGCAGAACCACTGAAAGGACTGGGCAGAACTACTGAAAGGACTGGGCAGAACCACTGAAAGGACTGGGCAGAACCACTGCTACAGGTGAGCTTTTATTACGTTTGTTCAGTCGGCTAATATGCACAACACAGTGAGTGATTTGTGCATAATCAATACACTCCATACAATACACAAAGTATACAACAGGCAAACAGTACACAGCGCGCAAAGTTGTTTATGCTTTGGTTCTCAGGATGACTCCATCCTCATCAATATCCCATGGGTTCAGCTACCAGCCTCATACAAGAGCATTGAATGACAAAGCCAACGTCTGACTCAAGGTTTAAAGGAACCCATTGCTGGATTCCCACACTGAAGACTGCCCGTCACTTGAGTTTCTTACACTGCACTTTTACAAAACACAGAGTTTTGGGAGTGCCAAAAGAGCACAAGGTCCTGTCATTACAGGTGAAAAGAGCACAAGGTCCTGTCATTACAGGTGAGAAAAGCACAAGGTCCTGTCATTACAGGTGAGAAAAGCACAAGGTCCAATCATTACAGGTGAAAAGAGCACAGGGATAATACTGAAGAGGTGTAAACCCAGTTGGCCACCTGGGAGGCATCAGAAGTTGGGGACAGGTGAATACGTGACCAGTACTGGATTATGTACCTTAAGTGTTTGGCCTTCTGTGAGGTGGGGTAGTGGGGTGTGGCAAAACCACCCTGGTTTGGAGGAAAGGCTACAGTAGTCATCATAACGGAATGAGGGAAGATCAGACTACGTGACTCATAACATCACTCTGTTTCCTTTGCTTCCTCGCATGTTTAAAAGGCCTGGTTCTTGATCCAACACAAACGGGTGCGCACACACATATACGCACTCACACACAAACACAATATCCCAGATAACCACTTTGGCTGACCCCCATGTGTCTTTCCTTTGTTTATATTTCTGGATTCACCCCACTTGTAAATCCTACATGGACCAAACCAAATAGAAAACAAGACGAGGACATTTTCATCTCTGGCTTTCCTTGAAGGGCGAAGCTAGCTGAAAGTAAACACCCAGCTACCACACAGGCTATTTAAACAGTGCCTTGCGAGCCCTCCTCACGCAGACTTAAAAATAGTCAGGAATTCCTGTGGCGTTGATGTGCGAACCACGTTCTCGACACTCTCCACACCCACACTTTTTTGACTTGTTTTCCTGCAAGCACGTTTCATCTCAGCTGCCTCCCAGACATTAAGCAGCTGCTGACCCAAAATACCCTAAAAAGCTCATTTTTTTCACAAGGGTCTGCTTTAGAGTGCATCAAATCAACTGTTTAGGATTAACTGAAATAATTATTCTGCATATCTTTTGTTCAATTGTTATCTGGTAATATTGTTCATACTGTTTGTTTTCAAAGGACCTGCACCCGTTTAAGTACACAGACAAATGCAACTGCAAATTACGTACAAAATACCATATGTTAGTTCATTCTCCAGACATGTGGTTTACATGTGCTGCACATTAATGCCATTTTTATTGTTTATTTATGGGGGAAAGGTAGGGTTAGGGTTAGGTTAGGTACAAAATACCATAAATTAGTTTATTCTGCAGATGTTATTTATTGTTAGATTGTGCTGCACATTAATTGGTTATTTATAGGGAAAAGATAGAATGGAGCTTGTGTATCGTGTATAAAAGCATCACGATTGTCCTGTCCTTTATCACATATAATAATAAAATAAAGGAAGACTTACTTGTATGAGAACAGCTGAGAACAACTGAGAGAAAATGATGCTAGTAAGAAGAAGAAGGACTGTAGGCAATTTGGCAGCAGCTGATATAGTGGATAGGGAGCTGAATTTGTGAGAGGAAGATTAAAGTACGTTGCCAAGGCGAGGTGATATTCTGGGATGTTTTACATAACAATGGGAGATTGTGGTACAAAAATAAAATGCAACATAAACTCATGAGTCCTGTGAGCTCTTGAAAGCAGCAGCTTTAAAGCTTTTAAAGCTGGGACCTGTCGCCGTGTCCTTTGGCTCTTGGCAACCGTGTTTCCTGCGCTGTACGCTGGAACATGAGGCGTAGAAATGCCTTCCAGAAGCAACAGACAGTTAAATGCAGTCTGAGAAAAGGTTTTCTTTTCATCATTTGAAGATAAACAAAGGTGTGTGTGGCTTGGGGCTGGGATGGAGAGTGTGAGGAAAGGGGCAGCGTGTGGTCTGAAGTGCTGTAAAAACACCTAGCTTGGTTCATGTCCCCACTACAATGGTAAGGTTTATCCTATGTAGGACTGCTCACTGGCTCACTGGCTACTCCTTCGGATATATTATTAATGGCACCGTGCCAAATATGTTTAAAACAAATACATGGAGAACTAGATTTTCATCTCAAAGCTACAGTAGTGGCCACATTTCACTTAGTTTGCTAACATTATGTTGAATATATTTATTTTAGCAGATGCTTTTTATCCAAAGTGACTTACATGTTATAGTGAGCAAGTGCTGGGTGTCTTGCTCAAGGACATACCTGGCGGTTGGGTTGGGATTTGAGCCAGAGGACTTTGGCATCCCAGCCTGATGGTTTACCCATTGAGCCATCAGGCCACTGTTTTGTAATTATTGTGTATCTTTGTCTCTGAGCTGCTAGGGTACAGTGGCCACACATAGCACAGATCCCTATAACAAATGCTAGCAGCCTGAAGGCTCAATGGGTAGAACCTCATAATGTAATGCAGAATGCAGAATCCCAGGAACTGGGGTGTCCTTGAGCAGCACACTACAATGTTAGCTAGCTCCCAGGGCGCTGCATGTAGCTGCTAGCCCCAGGGGAATGGGTTAAATGCAGAGAACATATACTGTCGTAACATGTATGTGAAATGTTGTAAGTCACTTTGGTGTCTACTAAATAAATAAATGTAAATGCAGTCAAATCAGTGCTATTCATGGACACTTAAGCTGTGATTGACAGCAGTGGGTCATGGCTTTGTGTAGTAATCCCTGTGCAGGAACGTTGCTCTTCAGCAAGGCCCAAACACTATATTTGGACCTGATGTTGAAGCTCCAGAGGGTGTAACATTACGTTAAAGACATTCAATAATACGAGATGGAGTTTAAAGGTACTGAACGTTTTTATTGGTTTTATGCTATAATTAAATTATGACTCAGCCCTGCACTGTACAGTAAAATGTTTTGTATGCCTTCTTGAAAAATGTTTGTTGGAACAGGTTGGAACCTTCCTTTCTTATAACAGCAAATAGTTTGACCATAATAAATAAACAAGTGAGTGTTCAAAGCTATCACACTAAGCAGTTAAGCAGACATATTGACTAGGAGAACAAAAATTAAATAAGCACTGCCGTTTTATTAGGTTATGACGCAAGGTTATTGAATAAATATATTTATTGCTACTAAGGTTTATTCTTACGCAATACCGCCATCTAGAGGCCTTTCCGTTTTCAGTTTATTCCATTATAAATTACTTGCTTCACTTGTGTAATACTGTATAATAATAATAATAATAATAATAATACACCAATAGAATTGCAGTATACTTTGTCTATTAATACAATTAATTTTGTAGACAATGCTATCGGTATTACTTCAATTTAATTATAATTACAGGATAATAATATCACAGAGGAATAACAGTACGGTCACAGTAGGATATGGTGTATGTACTGGGAAGTGTAGTAGTAATAGGACAATATTATTCATCTGCCTTATATGAATATCTTATCACGTTATTTCACTGTAACGTGAGTTATGTCATCAGTCATCGTGTGTCCATTGACATCTAACCAAATCACGTGCAGTAGAAAGCTAGTGATTAATTGCATTCTTGTATTGGCGATCACAATGGAAAAATTATTGTGTTTCTGCTTTTGTGGGTTGAAATTTGTGTCCTTTTCTTGGATTTTCGTGTGCCTATGATGCTTTCCAACAAAGCCTAAAAGATGTCATTCACAACAATGTCCACTAGGTGTCAGTGTATGTCGTGGCACATGCAGAGCTAGTTCAGTTGTCACTCAATTTAAGTCCAACTGCAAAAGTTTATAAACATTAACGTGTTTGTCTTATCTTACATACATTTTACAGAACCAGTCAGCACCTCGGTGCTCCTTCTTGAAACAGGAAGGCCTGACTGTTGAAAACAACTAAATGTATATTCCAGCATTTTCAAAATATTTCTCCTGTGACATCATAGTTACACGTGTATATAAGCTATGATGTAATTCTAACAGGCAGTGCGCAGGCCTCCCCTGTTTAGGTTAAGCCCCGGAATGTTTCAAATGTTCATTGTAGTAAGAGTGCGGTGCAGACATGGAGACATCACTGCAGGTGGTGTGCAGTCAGTGGTGGGAGGTTGTTGTAAATGTGGAGGAGAACAAGAGAGCATGTGGTTTCTCCATGTTTTCTTTGTTCTCCTGCTTTTATACTATTGGCAAATATCAGCCTTTGTAAGTTGGAAGAGGCTCACTGGCGTTTTTCACCGGCATGCTTTAACCACTCTGCATTGCACTGTACCATACTGAGAGAGCAGAGTTGAGCACAGAATGATATATATTTTGGTTTTGTGCTGAGCCCCTGTGAGATATGAAGAAAGGCATCACTTAATGTGACGACGTACAATTAGTTGTAACCCTCCAGTGATGACAGTAAGAGACAGCACCACGATTACACACTCTTGCTTTTTAATCGTGATGCTGGTGGCGTTATTAGCTTTCCATTGATAGTTTGTGTAATGACATATAATGATAATCATGATGCTTTTCCAGTAGACACAGATACAGAATGTGAACTGCAAATATCCTTTACCAATGTGCATTATATTACATGAGCAATTTATGCAAGCATTATAGTCTGGTTTGTTGTTTTTATTTTTTTCTACCTCTTATTATTGTATATTTTATTTATATTTGTATTGTTCCTACCCTGTAACTTTTTCACTAAGTGCTTCTGTTATCCCTTTGCTGCTGCAACATAGAGAATTTCCCCATTGTGGGACAAATTAAGAATTATCGTATCTTAATGAAGATGAAGTACTATCAGATAGTTTAGCAGATGTGTCCCAGATTGTTTCTGATTGACCCAAGTGGGTAAGACAGAGATAAAGTTGCCAGTGGGAAAGCACCATTAGACAGCCCTTGTTATTCCTTTACTCATTTCTGTGCTTTCCTGTCTGCTAGACAGAGAAGATGTGTGACGTGACATTGGCCCAGAGTTTCCCCCAGAGCGAGACATAAGCAGGTAGTGAACAACAATCAGCTCTTCAGTCATTTATGGTTTGACCAAGGTGCCTCTTACTGAATTTTGAAAAATTTTGAAAAGGTTTACATTATACTCAGATGTCAATAAATAAGATTAAAATTTAAAGCCACTTTAAAGCCAGAAACTAGGGCTCGACAGGCTTGCATATCCCAGCAGAACACTTTTAAAAGCATGTTTCTGAAGTAGCACACGAGCACTTACGTAGGCTAAGGCGTGTGATCAAAGCAATTCCCGAGCGTGGCTGCTGCTGACGCAAACTGGCTTACACAAAAGCAATATGACAGAAGGCTCAGGGGTTACGGTCTGAAGGCAGTAGCTCAATGGACAAACTCCATAAATGGACACTTGGCCTTGAACATAGCAGATGCTAGTTTACAAGGAGATCAAAGCCAGAACAGTTAGATAAACATTCTTAGATGCAGTTCTAGAGTAATGGATGTATCTGTCCTTTAAAAGTTCTCTTCAGCATAACAAATGGCCGTCCAGCTGGCCACCTGCCAAAAAGCGTGCAGTCCCATGCTACGCGCTGGATATATCTCACTGACTTATAAGGGATTGGGCCTGTGCTGCCATCGGACTAGAAATGTCACAAACAATGGGCTGTATATGACAATCTGGCCTCGTTGCCTGTGCCTCGTCTAGCCCACCTCCGTCACCAAGGCTACGTGTGTGGCCACAGTACGTGAAGAGGACGAAAAAAGTACACTGAATTCACGTTGTTGTATTCTGGCTATTTGGTTGCCTTTTAAAATTTAACGGATTAGCACAATTAACTGTTCCTGACTTCACCTGCCTTTAGACAGTATCAAATAATTTCCACAGAGCTAACCAACAGTTATGTGTTTATACAGGAGAGCTTTCACCCAGTGCTTAAAGACTCTTCCAGCCGATGCCTGAAGAAGTGCACAGGGCAGCGGCCTGAGTTTGAGCTGTTGATTGACATGTTTGTTTGGCTGCAAGCAGTGGACAGTAGGTGGCCTAGTGGTTAGGGTTACTAGTTGAATACCGGGTGCTGCTAACCGTTGCACTTTTGAATGTAAAAAAAAAAAAACTGAGAAAATATGGAAAACATTTAGATAAGGGAATTTGAAAACAATCGCAGCTGAACAAAAACACGCTTTCTCACTTTGCAAAGGAATAGACAACAGCACCACCGTGCACACCTATAGCTGTGGTGTGACCTCCAGAGCTCCACCTGCGCTGGTGTGTTTCTGTACGGAATCCAGGCAGCTGTGTGAGCCTCAGTTCTGGGAAAAGCGCATTACACTGTGGATGAGGGCCCGAGTATAAATAAAGCTCTCTCTTACAATCTGTTTTTTCTCTGATATCAGGGATGCCTCCAAATTTATACTCAGAAGGCATCTATGAGCTTTCCAGGACATCTTTCACAATCCCCTGTTCTCATGAAAGATTGAAGAAAATGAATGGAGGGTTATTCACAAATGAGTGACACGAGGTGAAGACGCTTTTAAAGGTCACATGAGTGATGTTATACAACTGGGAATTCTCCAGGCCTCAAAATGTTTTCTTTACGATGCTAAACCTGTAGATGAGCATCGCTTGAAGTCTCCATGTCTACTTTGGTCATGGGCCTAATATTTGGTTACTGGGCTTCAGTGCAATTTCCACAAATTTTCATGACATTGTAGCAGTTAATTTCTCAGGGTTTTGCCTCAGGTACATTACAGCTCAGGATCTTTGCTTTCAAAGTCAGGACTTTTATGGCAACATTCTGTACACCAGCTCCATTACTGCTTTTGTTGACATAGTACTTTGGGTGTGTATGGATACTGGTAGCACTGCACCATTTCAGTCTGTAGCAAGTATATAGTGAGGCACGGCAGCCAGTTCCGCTGTTGCTGTGGTGCTAGCTTGGTATGCTAATGGACCAAGTTCTATCAGTCTCTTTCAGGGTCCAAAGCACTGACGCAATATAGTAGGCCTGTAATGATCTGTTACTTTGAACAACATTATGGTCTAAAACTACTGCAAAAATTTAAATATTATGGAACAGTTTTATGTTAACATTTTTCATATTACCTTGTGTTCTGTATTAACCATAACCTACAGTATATAGTGTAATACTGTTCTGAAAGTATATGGATTTAATTTCTTTGTGCAGTACTGTGTCCAGCTCATACACTCAGACAGAAGTGTGTACTGGGGGCGTTTGTTGTTACACACCCAATCCGTGGGGCCATTCTGCCTGAGAGACGCCACTGAGACAGGAAATGGCCGTTTTGTTTTTATCCAAGACTCAGCACCCTCCCTTGTCCTCCCTGGGGGACAGTAGCCCTCCCTTCAGTAAATGTGTGGTGTTAACTGCCCCCACTTCAAGCACTATTGCTGATACTGCAGATAACCCTAGTTTTCGAGCTGGCAAACTGGGGGCGGGGCAGGGGCGGTGCTCACAGACTGTAAACATTGTTATTGGCTGAAAAATTAAGACCTTTTCAGGCAGTATTTACAAAAAAATCTGCCGTGCCGTTATATATATATACTATATCTTCTCTGCCTGTTACACTTTCTGGATTACTGTTGTCAATACGTCTTTGCTGATGTTTTAAAGGCACGAGTTTGTTTGTCTGAATGGATTTCTCTCATTTTCAGCACCGAGCATGGACTGGATCTGATCTAAAACCAGTCATGACCACGTCCTACCACTATTACTACTCAGCTGACATTAAGGACATTAGCTTTCCTCGTTCGTTTTTGGTTATGTAGTTGAAGGGCCTTTTTACAGAGCACAGTGGGACTCAGTTAGGTGGGTTTAAATTCACAAGTGCAGTTTGTTTACTAGTGTGGTATCTAACGATGTTTCTCCTGACGCTCCTCTTCACCCCCATGCTCTTCCTTATAATTCCTCCCCCACACTTGCACCGTTTCACCCATCCCTGCTCATGCTGTCTCTGTCCCCCCTCCACCTCCCCCCCTCATTAACTGTCCTCAATGAGGCCATTGTTCTGCTTGTGCCTCACCATGTTCTGTGACTAGCTGAGTTTTGTTTACTGAAGGCTTTCTCTGAACGATGGATGAGGAGATATAATTATCTGTAAAAGACAAAAAAGGAAAGCCTGCCCAGCACTGCACCAACATGTTCCCACGGTTCCTGTCTGCCATCTTCTACAAACACTCTTCATGGGAGACATGCATGAGTCTCACAAGAGACCAGCAAGAGCAGGGACAAAGTCCTTCAGCTTCTGTGACTGTGAAGGGCACCAAGGCAGAGGGTTGGTGTGATCTGGACGGGTTTAGAAAGTGGACCGGCTTATGAAAGGCTGTTCTCAAGAGCCCTGGACCATGTCAATGTGAAGGAACTTAGTAATCCATGTGGATACACTGCAGCTGCCTCGGGTGTCTCAGGAAAGCCCATCGTTAAAGCTCAGGGCCTTGTGTCCCACAGGAAGTGGGGGGGGGGGACAGTGGCGATCTGAATTATGCAGAATGCAGTTGCCACAGATGGATAGGGCTACAGTACATGTGGACTGTCAGAACAGATAGAAAGAGACAGCGTCACAAGGAGCACAATGAAAATTTCATTGCGTTAAGTAGTCATCAGCATGAGTGCGGCTGATTGGAGGTGATGGTTGGCATGCACTAAGCTGTCCCTACTAGGCTCCTCAGCAGGCCACAGCGTCCCCGTGGCCTGTGTGTTCTGGGCCATGCCACTGAGCATATTGCTCTGCAGACCACCCTATCAAAAGTCCATCACATACAGCCTGCCTCCATGTTCTCAAAAGGGAGACTTTCAAGTAAAGGCTTTCATCCATCCATCCATCCATCCATTCATCCATCCATCCATCCATCCAACCATTCATCCATCCATCCATCCATTCTCCATACTGCTGATCTAATTCAGGGTTGCAGGAAACCTGGAGCCCATCCCAGGAGGCACAGGGCAGGGTACACCCAGGCTGGGCTGCCAACCCACCACAAGGCACACACACACACACACACCACGGGCAAATTGGAGACACCAATCAACCAAACCTGCATGTCTTTGGAGTTTGGGAGGAAACCGGAGAACCCAGACAAAAGTAAAGGCTTTCAATTTGAAGAAAACTATTTCAACAAGATGATAAAGCAACCCCCCCCCCACCCGACTAAAAATATACACACAGGGTTGTAGTTCTCATTGTCAGTGAAGCTTACATTCCATAAGAGAAGTGGAAAAACCTGAGAGTGGGGATATGGAACACCACTGACCAATAAATAAATAATTATAATTAAAAGCCTGCTTTATTTGGCTAGTTTAATTTACCATGCCTTTGCGTTGTCAGGGAAAAAAGGTCATGCTTTTTTATTTTTGGAGGAGAGGTGGACTGCATAACCTCTGCTGGTCCTGTTCCAAGCTGATTTAAGCATCTTAAATCAAAAGCCAGTAAACATGCAGCAGCATTGGGTAATCTACACTTCTAACAAGATTAATGAAGAGACACACAAAAAATGTAACCACATCACTGATTATGGCAGCTGTTTAAGAACAGTTAGGATCCTTTCAGGACAGAACACTTCCTTGTCACTGTGACATGTCCAAAAAATTTTTGGACGGTCAATTTATGAGAATTTTTATGCAGACACACGAAGTACAGTTCTGTTGCGAATCAACTAACATTTCTGTCCTTAAACACTCCAGAGCCTTTCCAAGAAAATTTTAGCCAAATAAATCCAAATTACCGGTATTTCACGTTTACTTCCTGGTGAAATGATGTTGTACATGTACATGACTAGGTTCTAAAGATATTTTTATTTAATCAACCAAATGCGGGTTTTTTCCTGTCATTGTTGCCAAGCAGCTGATAGATATCGCTCGAGTAAATAAGCACACTGCACTGTAACAGGTGTGCAGTGATGCAGCGATGCTATCTGTGTAAGACTGTTTACCCGACCGTATCATGCCAAGAGCATAGAGGAGCACACAGGTCTGCACCAAACTCCGTCTGTTGGAGATTCAAATTTGTTGCCATGTATGTTTCATTATGGTCTGTGTCTATCTCTGCTCTCTTCTTGGCAATGACGATAACACACCAGCCCTTTAACATCAACACATTATCCAGTGTTTTTCAAAATCTTCTTCTCAGAGGATTAAAGTGGGCTGGATTCCCTTCTGCCCCGGCACTTCTAGCAAAGTTCTCTTTCTGAAAGACACCCCAGTACTTGCCAGGACACAAACCTGCTGAAAAATTCTTCATATTCTTTGAAAAACAATTTCATATCTCAGTTTAAAGTTGTAATAAATGTTTGAGTAAAAACCAGAAGGAGTTTGCTCTACAGTTAAGAAGCTGATTTGTCTCTCAGCTTCATCATCGAGGAGAAGTTCTCACACCACTTTGGCTAGAAAAAAACCACTTCACCAGAACCGCTTCACTAAAAATGTCCAGCTGTACACACTGGTACACATAAGGTTGTGAGGTTCTCTATTATTGCCGAATGCCGGAGCATGCTCTGTCCTGCTGGAGACAGTGTCAACGTTCTTGAACAGCTTCCATTTTGCTGTAATGGACGCATGTGTACCGGGGAGTCACCAGCACGCAGAGTGCGAAATCTGTTTCTGATCAAAACCTTGAGGAATGTGCCCCCCCACACAGCCCCGGCAAGCCGTACTCAGCTCATGCAGGTTCTGCTACGTCAAGTGCATTATTCTTAAAGCCAGTCTCAATTACTGACTGTACAGTTTCTTTCCAGATTAACTGTTCCTTTATATTTTAATGAATGACTTAACAATGATTGGAGACAAACACCCAGTTCGTTTTTTGTTAAAATTTTGTTTCACATTAGATGTAGTATCGAACTTGTAATACGTCATTGATTGTCTGCAGTCTTGGCAGAACTAAAACAGCTTAATGGCTGTGCCACCTGTCAGCAATGACACCTAAAGTCACTGTAGTTTGGTCTTCTGCTTTAAGGAGGAGTGTGTAAAAAGGACGGGTGTGTAAAGCTGTTTGGTGCCAAGACACCCAGATCCTCTCTCTCTCTCCCTCTATCTCTTTCAATTCAATTCATAGCCTTATTGGTATGACTACCTTTTATTATTGCCAAATTAGAGAACACAGGAATATTGAATGAACATATATGTTTTTTAGCAAAAACAATTAGTGAACATGAAAGAAAAAAAACTCATGAAAGTAAAAAAACTGTAATGTCAAATATAACAAATTAACACAAGCATACAGATACATTTTCCTTGTTTTTCTTTTCTTTCTCATTTTTTTCTTTATTTTCTCCCTTTTCAGTTATTTCACTGTTCCTTTCTCCTCCTTCTTTATCTTCAGTCATTTTCCTGAGCTGACTTACTTGTAAGTTATGGCAAGCTTTTACTTATCTAGCTGCGATTATTTTGGGTCTTCCCCTCTCTCTCTCTCTCTCTCTCTCTCTCTCTCTCTCTCTCTCTGTGTGTCTCTCTCTCAGTCTCTATCTACAAAATTTGACTTCTCTCCCTTTGTGTTACCAGAAGTGCCTCTTCTGCGTGTGAACAGCTCATCTCCTTGTCTGTTGCTGTACTGAGAAGGTGTTTTGCTTTCATCTTGCTAAGACTTTAATTGGTTTTTTGATCATAAGGGCCTGATAAGGCAGTTCAACATCCTGGGAAATCACAGGGAATCCCAAAAAATATGCAATTAAAGGGAGAAGGGGTTTAATTTGAAAAGCCCTGTTGAGTGCTGTGAGGTTTGAAATATACCCAAATCAGCGGAGAACACTTTCAACAAGAGTAGAACCTGAGCACCTGAGTACCTGAACTTTGATGACAGTGGCTCTGTAGGAGGTCATGTGGGCCCAGACAAACACACAGGAAATGACAGTGGCTCTGTAAGAGGTCATGTGGGCCCAGACAAACACACAGGAAATGACAGTGGCTCTGTAAGAGGTCATGTGGGCCCAGACAAACACACAGCCCATGTTGTGACACAGAAATGACACCCCACTACCCTTTTGTCACTCCTGTTTTTTTTCATACTTTTTGTCATACACACCCAGATTCAGCAATGGGTTTTTTCAAAGTTTGAAAAATTTGTAATACCTGTGTGTGCACCTGTGCGCATGCATGAACACACACACACACACACACACACACACACACACACACACAACCAAATCTACAGCCTCCCACCTCAGTCCACACCCAGCAGCTCCCTCTACCTGTCCTCGGTGATGTCCTCCAGACCCCTGTTCCATAGTACCAGGCATGGACCCCCCCACAAGCCTCCCCATGTCCCAGCCAGACCTTTAATTTTTTACAAGATTAGTTCTGCTGACTGACTGCGTGGCCTTAGTTCTGCTGAGTGATTACAGAGACTTAAGTGAAGCTTCTCTGCTTTATGTCTCTCCTGTACTGTTTAGACCCTATCCGTGTAAGCACCCCTTCATCCTTCCCCCATTTAAACACAGCAGAGCCATCCGCCCCACTCTTGTAAGTGGTTACAGGAAACAGTGCTGCTCCCACCATTGTCTGTTTATGTTACTCCGTTACTCCATGCTGTTATCTGAGTGCTGGGCAGCTCACTTTACAGCTGTCTTCTGGGAGGGCCCAACTCATTTCCCGGAAAAGGAAACTTCTCTGAAACAAATAGCCGCCTCTGGTGACTTGCTGGACTGCCTCGGTTTGTCTCAACAGACTAGCCCTGGACACCTGTGCAGATGGAAAAGGGAAGGAACACAGGTGTCCCCAGTGAGTAAAGCAGCGAAGGATCAGAATAGGCGTGGCTGCACTGCTGTTCCTGGCTGCTCGTGTTCAATAGCTCTCAGGAACATGTACATGACTGACTTTAGATGCTTTTCAGTGAGCTGTATACCTATTATTCTGTATAATTTTCAGTTAAATAGTAACTTTGTTAAACTTTAAAAATTTTCAAACGTGTTTTACCATTTATTTTTAGGAGAAACACATTGATGACTAACAGAATAGTCTGACACTGAAAGGCATGCCAAGGTTGTGTTCCTGCTGAGGGAGAACATGTTCACAGGCACAGGTGTAAAGAACTAGGGGCAATAGTGGTGGGGGGGGGGGTCAAAGAAAACATGTGGCTGAACATTGTTAGGCATGCTGCTATTCTCTTTAATCTGAATTGCTTCACTGACATGGTCCACATAGCTATTTCAAAATTATGTTAAGTGACAATGAATCTGAATCAGAATGTGATGTTTAACCAATTATGCAACATATAAAGAACATGTCTCGGCTTTAGCTTCCCAAATACAATATATAAAATAGGAACAAAAATAAAGAACAATGAAGAAATAATAAAGCATAGCAAATAATATTAATGAAATACACAAAAGGCAAGGAATTGGGGTGGATAAATAATCTGAACAGGTGAGACTGTATGCAATAAATAGAATTTAATAAATGAAAAAGAGTTTATTAGTAGTAATAGTAATAATAAACAACGAGCCCCAGTGTTGTAGCTACCAAATGGAAAATGATTTAATGAATGATTTTTATTGTTATTATACACACAGTACAGTTGTACAGGTGTATAGTTTCACAAGCAGCAAAAATTTGACCTTTACTAGCTAAACTCTCACATTAAATAGCAATACCTCCAAGCACAGAGATGATTAGCAAGTTAATGGCATTCTGTTCTGTAGCCCTCATTGTCTCTGCTAGAAAAGTCAGTTAAGTTTGTGAAGAAATAATTGTAACTAATTACTGCATATTTTTTGCCCGCTGAATAGCACCAACTGGACGGAGTCCTTGTTTCACAGCCAGGTGTGCGGACAGTTAAGGGTCAGCTTGATAGTGTGTTTGGAGCTGACATGTGCTTCTGGGTCATGTCTCTGATGGGTCACTGCTGAGAGCAGATCTTCCGCCAGGCCTGGAGATGACCGGACCTTGGTGGAGATGAGACATGTTGGGAATGGGACAACATCATGAAGTGCTACGCAGGTCATGTACGTTTTGGGAAGCGGCATTTGGCTGTGGTTTCAGGGAATGTGAAGTGGAGCCCTGGATGTCTGTAACACCACCTCTAACCTGCAAAGGGTGTGCTACACATAGGAACAAGATAAATACACTGTAAAAGTGCCTTTAAACAAAGACCAGGTCATAAAATGGTGAAAGAAATGGTGAGTGTATTTAGCAGTGGCCAATTATTTTGGCTTCCTACACAGTGGGTTTTAGTTCTACTGTATAATTTCAAAGAAAGGTACCTCTAAAAAAACATTTACTGTTATCTTCAGATACCAAAGTTACTGATTTTCCAGACTGACCGTTCTGTTTTTATGGAATGGCCCAGCATGAGTTTTAAAAGTACTGGGATAAAAACCAAAGTTGTTACTGACACATAATGATTTGCCGAGAAGACATTTACATTTTCCATGGAATACATGTTTTGTGTGAGAAAATAAGGTTCCGTCTTCTTTGTGTTTGCATTTTGCATTTTGTATATGTTTTTGTTTATTTAATCTTAAAGAAAGTTACCTTCAATTACACATTGACTGTTGAGATGCTACACATTCTAAAAAGAATTTGAATCTATTTTAATAATCTATTACATGACATGTTTTTCAGAAATATGACCACTCAGAAAAAATGTTGACATCTATGACATGGAGAAAGAAATTAGCTCCGGGTGGTTTGGTTTCCATGGAAATGAGATAATGTATGCTCCCTTATTTGGTGTGGGAACTAGCCTTCTCACTCTGGCAAACTGCTTCACAAATTTTACTGATAAGATCACTCTGGTTTCAAATTCTCAGGAGGTCAGGAAGAGTGCGGGGGCGCAGATCGAGTGCCAACACTAACAGTTACATTCACTTTAATGAGAGTTGCTGGCCAGAGCCAGTCAGGGCTCAAAGTACCCACTGTGACACCAGTTTCAAGACAACAGCGCTGTACCATATAGCACAACATCTGGGCACTGCTGCTGAAATAGGCCACCATACAAACCAGATCCACTTCAAGGTCTTAATCCAAATGACCAGGAATTGCAATCAGCCTCTGTGCTCAGTGTCTTTGCACCAGAAGCTATGCCCCCCAGCACACATCTTTAAAAACATCAAATATGCCCCTCCCACAAACCTTCACAATTATATTAAATACTTAAAAACTGTTAATGCAGCACACAGATGTCACCAGTACCAACTCTTTCAAATGAAGATATAAGTTTTCAGTAATAACAACAGTACTGAGAAAAAAATTGCTAGAGATCGGAGGTTTTTTCAGAGGCCTGGCGGTCCTTATCAGATAACGGCAAAGAGATACGTCAGTGCTTAGGGGCTGTGAAAGGGGAAATCGTCAGTGACCTACACAGGGGATACAGGTCCTCATAAATGGCCCTTTCTGAGTGTGAGATGGTTACATTGTTCTTTTTGTAAGCTGCATAGAGGTGGACTCAATGACATCATAGCTCAGAGCACAAGCAGGAAGTGGCTGTTCCACAACAGTAGGATTTGGTGTGGCTAAAAACAGGAGGTGGTGCAAAACACAACATTTTTGGCATTCAGGGCTAATAGTGAGTA
Organism: Chitala chitala; assembly: GCA_025773905.1. Lineage (NCBI taxonomy): Eukaryota > Metazoa > Chordata > Actinopteri > Osteoglossiformes > Notopteridae > Chitala > Chitala chitala. The sequence goes on along the minus strand of JABJVR010005559.1, from coordinate 9,327 downwards.
CATGCAACCACTAAGATCTCAGATCATTACTGCTGTTGTTTAGGAGATTGTATTATCCAAAGTCACTAAAACCTTTAATCATATCTGTCAAAGTAATTCAGGTTGTGTATAATACAGCAGAAAGTCTTCTGCTGGCACTTGAATGAGCAACCATTGAGTAAAAAACTGTCGCCCTTGAGTACTACGATACGTATTTCCTCAATTTCTGTGTACCTGGTAAACGAGAAGAGCCCCCCCCCATTCAAGTTCCCACAACAAGCTCATCTCTCACTTCCTGTAGGAAGGAGTGGGCAGTAGTCACTGGAGGAGGGTTAACATCATGGCTTTTATGTGGCCCAACTTGAGGGTTTATACTGGGACTTGGCAGGGATGTTGGAGATGGCGGGGGATGTCTACATATATTCTCTTCATCTGGATTATGTCGGCAGGCCTAGTTGGTCGTGAGATAGTAGTCCGAAAGTTCCTGTTCTGACCAGATTCACACATCTCCAAATTTAGAATGCCCAGCGGTACACTTGATAGCAATCAGGGAACATCCAAGCCAGTTGGTTTGCTGCTGTGTCAGGCCATGGCAACTGGAAACTCATTTAAGTGCTGTTTGCTTTTTTCTTTTTTGCTGTTTTTCTCGTCCCTCTGCCCGTCCCTGTAGAGTATCTTTCCCTTCATCTGATTTGCTGCAGTTGTGATTGTGGTTTTTACTGACCTGCTGCCGCAGCGCAGGACCCGCATGTTTGTTTGCCTCATGGCGCGGGCCTCGGACCCGGCTGTAAGCGCTCTCTCTCAATCCCTCCTCTCTGGGAACATGCTGCCCTTTTCAATTTGAGAGCATGACCCCTTGCCTCCAATCCACGGTCCTGAAACAGACAGTACACTGGAGGTTCACAAAAGCTGATGCTAATTATGAGAGGATGTGGGGGGTGGGGTGGTCATTTTTGTACTGTTATGTATAATTATTTGGCTTGTTGTGACTCTCCAGAATGAGTCAAATGTTGGGTATGTTTGTAGAGGTCTGTGAAATCTTACCCATTAGCACAGACTTCAGATACACTGTGTGAGTGTGTTGTTACTCCTAGGTTTTTTTTATGGGCTCACGTGTGCCTTAATTTTTTAAACAACAAAGTATTTTCAATTTCAAGTTAAATGTAAAGAAGAGCCCTGCAATTCTGAAATGACATCAGACAGCTTGGTATAGTTTCACTGGTAAGTACTCTATCAAACCAATATAACAGTTTCAACGTTCTGTAGAAATCTTGTAAGTAGCTGCTTTCCACAATTCAGTTAAATTCCATTAATCACATACTCACACACAACAATAACACTAGATCATTTGGCGCCTCAGCAAATTGCAATGTCACTTCCTGCTTCCAGAGCCATATGTCAGAGTTTTGGGTTTACACTTTGGTGTCTGAATTTGCAGCAGGTCACAGACCAACACATTCAAAGAAATTCTGTGAAAATATGTACTCACACCAAAATTGCACCAGATGATTCTACATATCCCTAAACACAACCATTTACAATAAACAAGAAACGTTTAAATGTGTGTAAAAGCTTTCTTGTTCAAAGTAATCAGTTTTGTGGCCCTTTTAGGCTTTTGTCCACCAATTGATGCACTTCAGTCAGATCCAATGGGTGTTCACAGAAGTACGGTAATAGTTTAGGCACAAGCAGTCCAAAACAGAGACACAAAACTGACAAACTATCCTACTCTGATGACTCTTTCTGCGAGACTGAACATACATGCCCCATTCCTGCTCAGTGTAAATGCTGCAAGCAGCTGCCAACTTTTTAGTAAAGTAAATTGTGCGACCGCCATTGTGAACACATTATTCCATGAATACGGATCCTGTGAATATGGATGCCTGTTTGTACATGATGTCCCATAACCTGCATGTGTTTTTCAGGTGCTTACTGATGTTTCATATAGGTACTCATATAATAGGAGTTTATGTTTGGTCTGGTTTCCTTTTACAGTCTGAGGACTTCAATAAGGAACTTTACATTGTACCCAGTGTTGGTTGTTTGGTTGGTTGGTTGGTGTGTGTGTGTGTGTGTGTGTGTGTGTGTGTGTGTGTGCAATCTGTATTGGTCTGGTGGTCCATTCAGAGGTTTTGCTACCTTGCGCTCCTGCATGTAGGTGGTCTGTAACCCTGAGCTGGAGAACTGGTTTGAAAAAGAAATAATGTCAATTACAGTAATCAATATACTCTCTCAAATCCTTAATAGCTCTTACAAAAATACAAAGAACATAATTTAAACTCAGTCTTTGTTTGAGTCAGACTTTATTGTGCTGGTTTGACAATCATGAATTTGTGAGCAAGGTTTTGTACATGAGATTATGTGGACAAACAGTTTTGGGAAGCAATCCTATTGTTATGATCTGGGTATTCATATAATCAGAGCTGATGTTTGGTCCTGTTTCTGTCTGACAGGTAGTCATATTGTTGGATTTAACTGCCAAATTTTCCATGACTCTTTGCTTCAAAGGGGGCCCCACATGATGGCTATTTATAAGGACTTAACGATTATCCGTCATGATTTCATTTCGCTAGCTTTCCCCACTTGGCCTCTTTTCCAGTTTTCCCAGCATGCTGAAGGATTATCCTCCATTTTGGTGCAGAAGGGAGAGACTTCAGCAGAAATGTAAACAGATCTTAGCTGAAGGACAGAGTGTTCCACTCTGATGCTCAGTGTTTTCAGGGCATCCAGAATTTATGGTGCTTGACCACGTGAACGGAGGAGGAGCTGGGGGCTGCTGCCCAGTACCTCGAAAACCAAAGAGGGAGGCCCTCCTCCCAGCAGCACACACTGCATGCCCAGAATACTGTGTGGGAGAGGTTTTCCTCTGGGATATTCCACCGTCAGAAAATCCTCATTTGGGACCTTGGTAAAGATCTACCTCAGACCAGCCCTAAGTCTCAATCTTCCCTATAATGAAATATAATGAGGTCCAGTTTGCCACCATTTTACATAATGAGGAGACAGTTAAGATTTCTGTCTTCTTCTGACAGTCCTTTTAAGGATAAGGGTGCTTTTATTGCCATTATACACTTCCTGAAGACAATTGTACATCTTCTAGAATGGTTGGTACAGCTAGACGCTCAAATATACATACTACAATACGATAAAAAAAAGCACAAACATTTATGTACAAGTTTCAACAGTGAATAGATGGGATGAATTGTGAACAGTGTTGCACTTGTGATTTGTGTAGTCAAGCAGTCAGTATTGCACTTGCGAGGATATTATTGCACTTGTAAAGTCACAGTATTGCACTAGTGTGGCCAAATATGATAAGGGGAGAAGGGGCAGCAGTGTTGAGAAACCCAGCTGGCTTGCAAGCTTTGTGTGTGAATTAAATGTCCTCCCTCCCTCCCTCCCTCCTTCTGCTTCACCTCAGACTCTGAGTTTTCGAGTACAGCTGGAAGGTGTGTTGGATGGGACGATGACTATCTGACTACAGGCTCAAAGCTATGATGCAAACTGGTGTAGCTAAACATGACTTTGGAAAAATGGTCATGTAAAATGAGACAAAAGAATAACAGTTAAGTTGATGATGATGATGATGAAGGTCAGAGAGTTATAACTTTAAGCTGCTGGTCTTTATCAAACTTTTAGATAACTTTTAGTTACACCCAGTGTGTCAATACATGTCTGGAGCACAAGTCCAAATTTCATCCTCTTCTTTTTGTACTGTCTATTCACTCACTGTCATGCGTACTGTTTATTTATTCATTACACTATTAATGCTGCAAAACTGTTGGTCCCTAACCAAGTATGTGTCCTGTGACTGTTACTCCAGTGAATGTGCTATGCAGGGTGAGCTCTCTGTAATTTCACTGTTTTTCAACAATGACAATAAAGTCCTACTTTACTCTGCTCTACTGTACTTTACTCCAGTCTACTCTGATCACGAGCTGTATTAGTGCACATTTGAGCAGCATATACAAAGTAAAAAAAAAAATCAATATGCATAATTTTATCGGTAATAATAATGGAGTGTAAAATAAGAATAATGTATTTACCATCACAGGATGCTGAGAGACATTTTTTTTTCAGTGTCGCAGGACTACACCTTTCGACTGGGCTATCAGACACTGGCACCACTCAGCGCACACCGTGTGACTACTCCAAACATAGCTGCATGTGCAAAACTGCTCATACTTCAGGTCTTTTAAATGACCAGGCAAAATTAATTCCTGACAATGTATAGAACTAAGGAGTGTGTATTCAAAGAATGTTCCTGTATATTTATTTTTTAACAGCAACATCCATTCATCCACCCCTTATCAAGCTTCTCATCCTGTGTTGGGTTGCAACATGAGTCTCTCCCATGCAGCCTAGGACACAAGGCAGGGAGCAGGGGGCGATAACTCATTACAGAGCACACACACACACACACACACAGTAAGGGCAATTTTTAGGCTGGCCAATCCACCTAATCAGCATCTCTTTGAGCAGAAACCAGAGAATGCCCATGCACGTGCAAAACGTGCAAACTCCACACACACAGGGCCAAGAGCCAAAGTCGAACCCACGACCATGGAGGTGTGAGACAACAGCGTTGCCCACCGAGTCACCGCCCCACACAACAGGAACATATGTTGAGAAAACGAAACGTGGCACATATGTGTTCAGTACTTCTGGAAGAACTGTGCTGCGTTAGAGGTGAAGTTGAGGCAGGGCCGTTCTACAGGGCTTTGCACTTCAGAGTTTCCTCAGAGTTGAAAATGGACGTCTCGCTCAGCGGCGGTGAACACAGGGAACATAAGCTAAGTGCTTTATCGGTGTGCGATGTTGATGAGATCAGACGGCTCCGGCCAGGCGTGCAGGTGGAAGAGTGCCGTGCAAAGGTGACCTATTGGGATGAGCTGGGGGGGTGAGGGGGGGTGGTGCTTTTCAGAATACAACATGAGAGCTGTGTGCACCATGTCTCTCTGCTCAGGGTTTTATGAAAAGTTTTCTAAAAGAGAACTGGTGTGAGAGACAGCTACTGGCTTTTCTCTCCAAACAATGTCGCATGGGGGTACATAGTTTCTTCAAGTCACCCATACTCTTCGTCAGTAGACAGACATTTAGTGCAATATAAAACCACATGGCCTACATGATATTCAGTGGTGGACCATTGTTCCCATAACAGGACTCACACAATGCTAAATACACGGACTTGCAGACAGAACATATGTTTATACATTCCTCCCCATTACAAGTTCGGCAAAATTAAAATATAGCTAAAATGTAGAGGGGTTGGGCCCGTATTTTGTTTGCTCAGTCATTGGAAAGCAGGGTTTGGGTTTGTAACATGATTTCCCCCGTTTGTCAGCAGAACAGCATGTGGGCACTGGGCACACTCAGAGCTGACTTCATGACTATCCATGTTGTCTTCACATTGGAAAGATACAAAATAGCACAATCAAAGAGCACTTACTCGTAATACGGGCTACGGTGTTCATTGGCACCGATAAAGGCTGACGTCTCTCCCCACTCTGAAGGAAGAGCAGGTGTACAAACATGAGCCAAAATCTGGGCTCTCACACTTTGACATGTAGTTATATTCTGAAGGTGAATAGATTTTGAATTGTCAATGAGTTTTTTATGGTTTCTTTTTTTTTGGTTTATTATATATATATATATATATAATGTATCACAGTAATACAATAATTAATAATAATAATGATAATAATAATAATAATATGCAGGTATACAGGCAGCTGGGTATATTAATTCCAGATAGCAGAATACTTCAGGAACTCCATCACATCCTGCCTGGTCATCTCTAGTGCCCCCCAAACCCTGTAAACTTTAACTGGTTGTTGGCCTCTCATTACCAGTTACAAATACATTAAACATGGAAAAGATGAACGTTGTGAGGTACTATCAGTGTTGCACCACTACATAGTCTTGCAGTGTTGAATGTTCATTAAATCATGCTGCGTGCTCCTTGTTGTTCAATGTTAAACTGTATGATTGTCAGTCTTGCTGTGACAATATTTGGCGAAGTTCATCAGCTAAGCACTGGAAGTTATTGTTTAACTATGGAGTTTTCAAACGTTTCAAAACAAATTTACTGAGCTTTCATTTTGTATTGCATATGAACTTGTAATAGTATCAGTTTCATAGGAATGCTTGGTGGTAATAATCAGTGTGAGTCTATAATATCAGTACCGGTACATAACCATTACAAGGTGTATTTACTGAGAAGTTAACATTCAAGACGTTAAGCAAAGCATTCTAATTTTTTACCCCACTATGGTCATTTGCCACTGGAACTGTTTGAGACACTGCACTGTTCAGGATATCTAATATCTTCCCCCTTTCCCCACACACACACACACACACACACACACACACACACACACACACACACACACACACACACACACACACACACACACCACAGATCTGATCCCACAACTCTGAGATGACAGCACTACCTACTGACCCACCATCTTGGCCTCCTTGGTTTTATCTTGTAATTAATATAGTTATTGCTTAGGTCGTGTGTTCTATTCCCTGATCTACATGTGAACTGGACTTGCTGGTAGTACACACAGAACATGATGTTAGTCACCTCCATTATTTTGGAGCTGCTGATCAGTTCTGTTACTGTACAATGGCACAGGCATGTAGGCACATTTGGCTTTTTCACTAGTGGTCACAGTGTTTTCAGTCCTTTTTTAGCTGCCTTTCCCTGATATTGAAATGTTCTCCTTATGACAGACTAGGGCCACTGGGTTCATATGGACAAAAGTACTGCAAGTAAGTCCACCGCAATCCCGTACCACAGGGGAGCAGAGGCACTGCCCTAAAACAGCTTGTTGCATTATGGATTGTACTGGGGATTTGGAAACAGTGGAGAACGATTTTGGTTTGTGCAGTGCAGGTAACAGGAGGGTAGGCTTCTGAATGATTCAAAGTTGTATTGCAGACCTTGGGGGAGGAGAGCTGTCTCCAAGAGCCCCCCCAGTCAGTTTTACCAGTTTAGCTGCTGAAGGCTCATGATTTATACAGGTGTTTATGGGCCAGTGCCACTTTCCAGGTGACTGAACAGAAAACCATTAGTGGAGGTACATTTTGTTGAGGGGGGCTTGCACAGTTTTTGACTCTGGTCCAAAAAGAGGGCATGTCCTCTGGTCATGTGACAGGAGGGGTGAGGGGGTAGATGTCACTGCTGTCACTTCTGTGTGTCATAGTTCTATTCTCAGGCTAGTCCGTTTTATTATATGTATTATGTGTTGTGATAACTGGGTGTTTGGGCTACAGTGATTCACAGCTGCCTGTTGCATCCCTAATCTGTGTAGTTACCCCTTTCCCACAGCTGCCTGTTGCAGCCCTAAACTGTGTAGTTACCCCTTCCCCACAGCTGCCTGTTGCAGCCCTAATCTTTGTAGTTACCCCTTCCCCACAGATGCCTGTTGCAACCCTAATCTGTGTAGTTACCCCTTCCCCACAGCTGCCTGTTGCAGCCCTAATCTGTGTAGTTACCCCTTCCTCACAGCTGCCTGTTGCAGCCCTAATCTGTGTAGTTACTCCTTCCCCACAGCTGCCTGTTGCAGCCCTAATCTTTGTAGTTACCCCTTCCCCACAGCTGCCTGTTGCAGCCCTAATCTGTGTAGTTACCCCTTCCCCACAGCTGCCTGTTGCAGCCCTAATCTGTGTAGGTACCCCTTCCCCACCTTGTCTGAGTTTCCTCCATTTTGCCATATTTACCTGTCACATTCCAATGTTGTCCTGTGAAAGGGCAATTTTGCACTTGCCATCCACAGTTTGGCTGCACTTCTATTTCTTCACCTATAGCCCCCAGATAACAGCAATAATAGTCCTAATAAATCTTTATTGAAAATTTTAGGTGCATAGTTAAATTTATCTTCACCTGGATTACCTGTCTGGGTTTTTATGCAATATTTTTATGTAGAAGAGTCTCTTGGCCATCTAATCTCAGGAACCAATGAGGAAGAGGTACTGTCATGCCTGTTGAGATTTCTCAGTAAGAGTCACAGACCCTCTCCATCCCCATCACACCCACCTAGACCAGTTTCTTGACCCAGTTTGTAGACCCACACTGTACAATGCAGAGCTAGAATAAGACCACATCTGCAGCAGAATGTTTCACAGTTCTGACAGTGTTACATGCCTAAGTATAGATTTAGGGGGTATAGGCCCCCTTAATGCTGAAAGTTATTTTACATGAATGTAGGTGGTCACAACAGCCATGTACCCTGAAATGAAATGTATGAAATCCACATTCTACATGGTGTTTTCCACTGCCAGTGGACATCAACATCCTTCTGCAGCTGCTCCAATACACCCCACACTGAGAACATCCTCCTATTTATTTTTAATCTTTCTTGCTCTCCAGCATCCTTTGAGAAGAGGTCCTGGTGAGTGAGGGAAGTACTTTTCAACTTTGCCGTGGCAGTGAAGCTGAAGAATTGACTGCGTGGGGGTTGAAGGATTCAGTGATGTGGAAGGTCCATAGAGGGCTGCTAAAAGCTTACCTTGGTCCCATCCTGCCACCCCCTCCACCCGACCCAGCTCGCCGTTCAGGGGTATGGAAGAGCAGCACAGTAAGACTCAGTCCCCCCCCGCCATGGTTGAGTCTGTCCATAGGAGTAATTGATTGCGAGCAGTCTGTTCACGCAGTTCAGCTTCAGGCCTGGACTGCTCCTACTGCACCTGCCTTTTGTGGTCTGCCTCACCTTCCTCCTCATACTTTATGCCTTGTGGCTCATCATGCTTGACCACCTGTTTTATGGTCTCAAATTTTGCATGACAAGTTTTGTCCTTCTAAGCAGTTTTCAGAGTCATCGGCTGGACTGAATCAAGTGTAAATTTTTTGTTTAGTTTATTTTGTTTTGTTTTTCCGCTGAAGCACCATCACCTGTGTGGGACTCAGCTTTGTGAGAACTTTAAAATGGTTACACACAAAACTGAGGAGACAAAAAAAAGCAGGGGGATGCCTTATATACTCATCAGATTGTGGGAAAGCAAAGAGTCGACAAGGAAGCATGGACGGCTGGACTCACTGTTGCTGCATGAGCACTTTGTCCTTTCCCGGCAGGATGGAGAGGCACACAAGTGCTCACTGTCCTGATGGAGATGAAGACCTGCACATCACAGTGAATATGCTGCTTTTATCGCTCTTTCCCTCCATTGTTTACTTCCTCTCTCCCTGCTACCATTGAGCACACTTTCATGTTACCAAGGGCCTTCTCCTCTGTTCACAGTGGATAGAGTCAGTCTAGGCTGAATGTTGGTATCACTTTGGTTGGAGAAAGTTTTTGTGGGGGGGGGGGGGGGGCTAGCCTTTCTCCAGCTGCCGATAAG